>MU674274.1:85482-109840 GCA_026770625.1 Nicotiana glauca | reverse complement strand
ATTTGGGTCACCTGTCCTAGACGGACCCAACCCCTGTGTTGAGTCCCCTAAGTCAAAATGCACGTGATGCAAATAAGCGCCCAACTAGGGATCCGACATGAGTTTATTGTTCTTCTAGGTTTATTGGTCTAGACCTGACTTACCTGAGCGGACAACTCGGGCCGAGGGGGAGGCAGCGTACCGGGGATACAGAAGCTCGCCCGGATTTGCAACTTATCCAAACCTCGTTCTAAATTAGTTAAAAGACTCTAACAGAAGAGAAGCTACACGAAGTGCACCCTTCTCCATAAGTAGAAGACTCATAAAGAGGGAGGGATTCGCGACAATTTATATACAATTCAACAAATATTAAAGCGGTAAAAACATTTAACACGTAAGGCATGGAACATGTATCAAAACCAAATAAAGCCAAATACAACAATTTAACTGTGCTCGAATTCTTGAACCCTGAACCAGAGATTCTGGGTTCGATCCCCAGCGGAGTCGCCAGAGCTGTCACACCTCCTTTTTCCGAGTTATCAGCTTTACTACACCCCAGGGAAGGGATATAATAAAGAAGGAGTTTTTCCACTTTAAGGACAATCGAAACGGGATTCATTTTTTATTTAAGATTCAGAGTCGCCACTTGGGAGATTTATGGTGTCCCAAGTCACCGGTTTGAATCCCGAATCGAGGAAAGGGTTTAACTCTGTTTAACAGTCGCGAACCAGAAATCCGGGTAAGGAATTCTGTTAACCCGGGAGAAGGTGTTAGGCACTCCCGAATTCCGTGGTTCTAGCACGATCGCGCAACTGTTACATTTGGCTAAAATATTTGATTTTGATACATGTTATCCTCTTTGTGCAATTTTAGAATTAATTACCGCTTTTTCAATTATTATTTTTTCATTTAAGAGAATGAACGTCGTTTAAGATTGTATTTTCGGATCACGTCACATGAAATGCACCTGGATCCTCAACACAATCTTATTCGACATTTTCGGAGTTGGATTTGGGTCGCATGAAATGCACACCCGTATTTAGGAAAGTAATTTAATTAAAATGCACCTAAAGCGACTAACGTGTTATATCTTTTTTGAAAGCCATGAAATTCGCTAAACGGCCTATCCCGAATACTAAGTATTTTAGTAATTAATGAGGGCCCCGCAACTATGTATTTGATTTGGCGAGGCTCGTCTCATTTATTATTAAAGGCCAAACTAAAGTAACTAAATTTTTTATTTTTTTTTTGTTTTGTCTCTAAAGAGTCAAGTAATCCATAATTATAAATTCAAATCTCGAACTCAAGTCCGAATTCAAGCTAAAAGGATAAAACCTTTTAGCTTGAACCCGCTACCTAATTCAAGATCCAATTTCATATTTATGGATTACTTTTCACTATTCCTAATTATTTACTTTTAATATTATTGTATTTGGAACTTTTGATTTTTCACTTAAATCCCTGCAGTTTTGGGCCTTGAACTGTTGGCCCAAAAATCCGTGAATGCTATTGTCTTATCGTTGGGCTTCACTGCTAGCCCAAATGGATAAAATTATGACAAGTTACTCAAGAGAAGTCAAGGGATAGAAACCCCCTGGAGCTGGCGAGTCCTCAATTAATTGACAATTAACATTGTTTCTATTACTCATGCACGCGCTCAACAATTAACAATAAGATGAACAAAGTTTTTGATTACTAAAATCTATAGTGATTCTATTAACATGAAACATATCATCTTTTTAACAAATTTTAACTACTGTTATTAATTCAATATTCCACTAACCTGTGAATTCACCACTGAACTTCTGAAATTTCATTAATATGCTAGAAGACTTTAACACATGGAGTTACATTTCATCTTTGTTAATTCTCAACAACCAAAGCTATACTTAGAACGAAATTAATAGAATGAAATTAACGAAATATTTCCAGCTTTTCTTTACATATTATATTGAATGAAATTATTCCAGATCTAGCAATTTACTTCACTATTACAAAAGATTCTAAGTACTACTAGCACATTATTACAGGTCAAATACCAAATATAATCCAAACATTCTAAAAAAAAAGTCCAAATATACAGTCCTTATTATAAATATACAATTTAAAATAACTACTATATCATTCAATACCTATATAACATCAAACGATATTTAACTGAACAACTACAACAATTTATAAATGGAAACAACAGAAGCATTAAGGCTAAAAAGCATCTTCATTTTTAACTACAATTCACATTTACATGGAATAGATCTTCATTTTTAACTTTCAATTCACATTTACATGGAATAGATCTCAGAAATGAGTACCAAAAAATAGAATGAGATGGAGAAAAAGTGAAAGGATCAATCAGCAGAAATCAACAGCAGCAACGAACAGGCATTAATCATAGCTAATTGAACTTCAAATGCTTCTAAAATGCTCAACACAAAAGCAATGAAATCTGAACTACTTTTGATCTCAAATCAATGGAACAGTATAAAAATTTTCTGAATTTGAAAAGGGATTTTCGAGAGGGAAGATTTCAGCTCTCAAAACTTCTTAAACAAGTAAAATGCATGCCTATTTATAGAAAAATTCTAAGGTACCACTTCAGATTTCTTATGTTGCTCATTAGTCCTTTTTTTTATTTCTTTTAAACCCCTTACTTTTAACTTGTAACAAGTAACTACATCTATGTATGGAAAACTGTACTAATGCCCCCTGTCTAGAAGGTTCCATCCTATTGTAATACCTATTCTAACCCAGCTTCATTTCATCATTTACTAAATTACCCCTTTTTATGCCCTTATTACCCCCATCAACTTGTATTATAACTGCTATTAACCCTTTTTCCTATACCCAAAATACCCTCCCTTCCTTTTGTTAATTACTACTAACCCCTTTTATATTCCCAAAATGCCCATAAAACTAAACTGAATTTACTAAAGTAAATCTATTGTTAATCAACCTTTTTATCACTGAATTCATTAATCCAAACTGATTTATTTTAACTCCATGATTAATCAACTACTAATTAGAAATCTGAACAGCTATAACCAAATATGCTAAGTACTATTAAACTATCAATTAATCACAAAACTACTTAAGTAATCAAACTACCACTAATTAGTTATCAAAATTAAACACTAATATGACTAACAGTTATCAAGATCAACTAAACTATCAAAAAAAATAGAAACTTATCAAACTGGCATCTAATTAATAAAAATTCTAAAGTTAACAAATACTATAAACTCAAACAGGTATTCCAACGAAAGGGTCAAAGTTCAATTATTGGTAATGAAAAAGGAAACAAAAGATAAGCAAGAGAATAGAACAAAAATGTGCAAGAAAACAAACAAATAATCAGACAAATGCATGTATAATAAAGAAAAGGATCAGAAAACTTATCTAGAGTTTTGTTATTAGACTTCTAATCGGCTTGTTTGATTGTCTAATCTTGGCACCAAGATCCTTAGGAAAAGAAGAGGAGAACCTCGAGGCCGTTTGCGAAATTTTAACTCGGCAGAAAACTTTCAAACCCAAATCTGAGTCGCTCCGGCTATATTTGAGACTCAAGATCTTAGGGGTTGCGTAGGGGAGGTCAAAGAGGTTCTTTGGTGTTATTGTAGGGTTATTTGGGGTAACCGGCGTCGTGACCGGAAAATCTTTGGGGACATATTCGACGAGTTAGACCGGGATTTGAAAGAAACGGGTTGTAGATTCAAGATGAGGGGTATGAGAGGAAGTTGGGGTGTTAATCTTGGGTTGAACGGAGAAAGTAACGTTCACCGGCGGCGACTCCGCCGGTGGAGTTACAGAGAGATGCGGTGAGGGATATGGATGGTCTTTAGGGTAATACATTACACTCAGATAATTAAATGTAAAATGTAACAATCAACTGTGACCGTTGGATCTAGGAAATGAACGGTCCTGATTGATCTTCGCCTAAACAGCGTCGTTTCAATTTGGACCGGGTAGGCGTAGGCATTGGGCCTGGGTTGGTCTGATTCGTTTGGATTGATCCGATTTGGCCCAAGCTATTTCCTTTATTCAATTTCTCTTCATTTGTTATTTATTTGCTTTTTTTTCTTGTTGTCTTGTTTATTTTCGTATTTCTTTTTTTTCTTTTTTTTTTATTTTCATCTTGTATTGTATTACTTTTCAAAATTTTATAAAAATGCAAAAATAAAAATAAAAATAAAACTTTAAACTAAACTAATAAATGGCCTAAAATCACTTTTAAAACTATTTTTTGTAACAATTTCCAATTAAAACAATAAAAATGCTAAAATAAACTATTTTTTTGTGATTTTCTATAAATTGTTCTAAAATGAATTAATACCTACTCAATAGCAAAATGTAAGATTAAAATCCTAATACAAATGCATATTTTTATATTTAATATGAGTTATTATGCAACAAATTAACACAAAAATGCAACAAAAATTCCTAAAAATAATAAAATCATTTTATTTGAAACTTTTGGAATGATTTGCTTAGGAAAAAAATCACGTGCTCACACAACAGATTCTATAACTTATCTAAATACATATTCAAGAGTTCAAACAAGCCTAAATCATGCCATGCTTATACAGTTTGAATCCAGGTCTTAGACAAAGATGAGCAACACACAATAACTACATTTCAAAGGCTTCAATAAGCTTAGCAATCAACATATGATGCGCTGAATATCAGTTTTCTAGTTGCATATTTAAAGACAACAAACAGGAATCGAAAGTAATCAAAAAAAAAATAAAAAGCTAACTATGAACACAGATGTTAAGGCTAACAATCACAACTCTTGATTTCCATTTTCAATTCCTAAGTACAACTTTTACATTAGGTAAGGTGCATGAACATGTACCTAGAATAATGGAAACAAAGATGAGGTTCAGCCGATGAAAAAGCAACAGCAACAAAACAATGGTATTAGCCCAGAAATAAACAAGGAAAGACCAGCTTTGAAGCAATTTCGAACCAGCAGAAATCTCAAAGGATGTTCAGTAATCAAAAGACAACCAAAAATTGAACCAAAAGATCTTCAACAATCAACCAAAATCAAGTCATTTTTAACCACTGATTATCCATAAATGATCTCAAGAATGAGAGCTTCAAGGATCAACCAATTTTTAATGGAACGGTGTTCTTCTTGCTATTTCTCAGTCATTTTGCTACTTTTGGATTTTTTAGCTCTTAAAATCTGAATTAAGCCTCAAGTAAGTTTATAGGCAAGTTACTAGGTCAGCCTTAGGGGTTTTGTTTTTTCATTTTAGTCCTTTCTCAACTTTCCTTTATGCTAGTTAGTCCTTTATTTTCTGACTTGATAACCAAGTAAGGTTGTTTTAAGCTTTCTAGGAAGCTTCCTAAGGTGGTTACTTATCTGAATACATATTCAAGAGTACAGAACAGCCTAAATTATGCCATGCTTATACAGTTTGAATCCAGGTTTTATACAAAGATGAGCAACACACAATAACTACATTTCAAGGGCTTCAATCAGCTTAGCAACCAACATATGATGTGCTAAATATCAGTTTTCTAGTTACATATTTAAAAACAACAAACAGGAATCGAAAGTAATCAAATAAAACCAAAAGCTAACTATGAACACAGATGTTAAGGCTAACAATCACAACTCTTGACTTCCATTTTCAATTCCCAAGTACAACTTTTACATTAGGTAAGGTGCAGGAACATGTACCTGGAATAATGGAAACAAAGATGAGGTTCAGCAGATAAAAAAGCAGCAGCAACACAATAATGGTATTAGCCCAGAAATAAACAAGGAAAGACCAGCTTTGAAACAGTTTCGAACCAGCAGAAATCTCGAAGGATGTTCAGTAATCAAAAGACAAACAAAAATTGAACCAAAAGTTCTTCAACATCAATAATCATTTTTAACCACTGATTATCCAGAAATGATTTCAGGAATGAGAGCTTCAAGGATCAACCAATTTTTAATTGGAACAGTGTTCTTCTAGCTATTTCTCAGTCGTTTTGCTACTTTTGGATTTTTTGGCTCTTAAAATCTGAATTGAGCCTCAAGTAAGTATGCCTTTATAGGCAAGTTACTAGGTCAGCCTTAGGCATTTTATTTTTTCAATTTAGTCCTTTCTCAATTTTTTTTTTGCTAGTTAGTCCCTTATTTTCTGACTTGGTAACCAAGTAAGGCTGTTTTTAGCTTTCTAGGAAGCTTCCTAAGGTGGTTACTCACAGATTCTCTATGTCCTTTACCCAAAATAACCCTTAATTGCCCTGATTTTACCATGAACCCCAAATAAGTTATGGGTCAAATTGAGGGTCTAGTCCCAAACCTCGGCTTTCTGACTAGGGATAACCCATTTCCTCCAGTTTTGGATTCAGTAGCAACCAAATCCAATCCCTCATAATCCCACACAAAAATTTAAACCAAAAGGGTACAAACTAAATGGATTTCAAGAATGAAAACAGAACCAAGAAAAAGAGATTTAAAATTGAACATGAGAATTGAAACTACAATCAGAAACTTAACACTACTAAACTAAAAACAAACATGGCAAAATGAATAAACCAGACCCAATCAGGAGAAAATACTAAAAAGCACTACACCACATGAATATCGAACAACTAATGAAAGGAAAAAAGAAGAAAATCTAAATTCAAAAATTGAAACATTTTCTAAATTCAATCAGAAGAAACCAGCTGAAGAAAGATAGAAAAAAGAGTAGGGGAACAGATGTGAAACAACAACAATAGACAGAAAGGATGGTGGAAACTTACCAATTCAACTCTGGACAGGACTGACCTTCTTAATTACACCACAAGATAATGTCAATAATCTATTCTTTGTCAAGAACAGGAAAATGACATCATTTCGCGATGAAATTAGCCCTATAACTCTATGAGACTGAACCCTTGACCTTGCATGCGTAGTTTCAATTTTAGGCTCTTAGGGCTTGAACCCTTGATTTGATATTTGGACTATTCTAGAGTTGTTTGAAGGAAAATGAGTTAGGATTTAGAATGAGGTAGGGAAGGAGGTCTTAGGGTGTTGATTTGGGGTCGAATGGAGGTGGTGCCGCCATGGTTTGGGGGTGGAGGATTTGAAGACGACTAGGTTTTTTTGGAGAGAGGTCTCTGAAGGGTGAATTGGGAGAGACGAGTGAGGGGCAGGGGGAAAGTTGTTCAGACAGTTTTATATTAGCACGAGGTTCAGTTTTGAGCCGTTCGATCAAGGGGAGATCGATGGCTCAGATTAAAGGGAAATCAAACGGGGTCGTTTGGGGAGTTAGGCAGGTGAACCGGGTAGGGAACCTGGGTATTGGGCCAACTGGACAGGTATTGAAAGAAATGGTTTGGTCTTGGGGAATTCAAATTAAAATTCCCAGAATCTAATTTCTTTCTTTTATTTCTTCTTTCCTTTTTCTTTTTAAAATTAAAACAAAAACCAAAATTAAACGTTAAAACTAAATTAATTTACCAAATAAACTAATTGTCCCTCATAGTATTAATCAAGTCCCAAATTAAAAATAAAACTATAATTAATTCGAAAATTAAAAAGTTAAAAAAATGCAAATAAACTATTTTTGTGATTTTCTTTCATTTTTGTAATATTAAATAACTAATTATCCTAAAATATAAAATTGGATCCTAAATGCAAATGTACTATTTTGTATTTTTTATGAGTTATATAAATTAAATATGCACACAAAAATGCAAACAAACACGAAAATTATACAATTAATTCCTAAAAATCAAATAATTAAAAGAAAAATCCTAATTTTAGGAACTCTGTAGGAGTAATTCATATAGGGCAAAAATCACGTGCTCACAGCTGCCCCTCTTTGTTCGGAAACACGAAGAGTCTTCATGCAAAGATAAGTGAGTGGATACGAGCGATTTTTGCCCGTTTGAATACTCCATGGGAAGCATTTTTGAAAGATTTGACCGCACCCTGCTTCTGAGGTTGCCTACATATGCTTGGCTATAAAGGAATCAGGTTAGTGTAGTTCGGGCAGGTTTGGTAGTTGGGACTACCATGAAGCTGTGATTTCACTGTTGTTGCTGGTGCTCTGCCGCTACTGCTTACTGAACCCCTTATTACACCATGATAAAATAAAAAGAAGCTATACTAAACTATTATCTATGAATTACAAAATCTATCTATATCTTCAAACTTGATTCTGCAACTCTTATTGCCATGCTGACTTGTATTCTCCCAGTAAAGTTCCTTTGTTGCTGACTTGAATTGTAATCTGAGGTGTTTTCTCTTTTCCAGAGAGACGCCTGATTGCTGAACTTGAACTACACTTTGAGATGCTTTCCTTTTCTCCAGGCGGGCTCCTGATTGCTGAACTCGAAATGTATTCCCATGCTCTCCAGGCAGGCTCTTGATTGCTAAACTTGAATGTATTCTCATGCTTTCCAGGCGGGCTCCTGATTGCTGAACTTGAACTGTATTCCCATGCTCTCCAGGCGGGATCCTGATTGCTGAACTTAAAATGTATTCCCATGCTCTCCAGGCAGGCTCCTGATTGCTAAACTTGAAATGTATTCCCATGATCTCCAGGCGGGCTCCTGATTGCTAAATTTGAAATGTATTCCCATGCTCTCCAGACAGGCTCCTGATTGCTGAACTCGAAATGTATTCCCATGCTCTCCAGGAGGCTCCTGATTGCTAGGCTTGAATGTATTCCCTTGTTCTCCAGGCAGGCTCTTGAATGTTGCCTTGAAATGTATTCCCTTGTTCTCTAGGTGGGCTCCTGATTGCTGAAACCTAAATGTATTCCCTTGTACTCCAAGTGGGCTCCTGATTGCTGACTTGAAATGTATTCCCTGCTCTCCAGGCGGGCTCCTGACTGCTGACTTGAAATGTATTCCCTGCTCTCCAGGTGGGCTCTTGACTGCTAAACTTAAAATGTATTCCCTTGTTCTCCAGGCGGGCTCCTGACTGCTGAATTTGAACTTTTTCTCCCTGTTCTCCAAGTGGGTACCTGATTCCAACAAAAATAGAAAAAACAAAGGAAATTTTCTGCCCCAGTTGGTGGTTGGGCACATATGTGAGTGTTAAACTGAATCATTCTACCAACTATTATTAACAATTTGAAGGATAAGTCCTATTATCCAGGGAGGTCCTAACAACTCTTAATTGAAAGATAATTATAGATCTAAGCTGTATCTTCTAAAGGTATTACTTCTGCTAAGTCCTGTTATCTAAGAGGGTCTTGAAACTGCATCCTATTATCCAGGAAGGTCCTGAAAATCAAAATCAAGTCTTGTCCTAAATAATGACACTTTTACGATTGAATTATGCTACCCTACAACAGAATTTATGCTACATCTTATTATCTAATGAAAATCTTAAAACTATGTCCCATTATTTAGGGAGGGTCCTAAAAACTCCTAATTGAATCATATCTCAAACATGCAACTTTGAAGCCAACTTATATTCCTTATGCTAAACTATGCTATTCATGATTGTTTTGAATTTTAATTAAGCCACATTTTCTGTGAGGGTCCTGAGAGTTTACGGTCAAACCTGTTTTGGTGCTTGCTCTTTCCCCTACGGAGAGTTTCTCCAAAACAAACAAAATTTTCTATCCATTTTTCAATCAAAGAAAAATCATGTTAGTTTACCATGGTGGTTAGTTGATGGCATTTTTGCTGAAGATGTCTCATCTGCCGTGTTTTACTTTGACCTGCTTCCCCGAACTGGCCCTGAACCGCTTGACTTTCTAACTGACTTTCAAACCCCATGATCCTTGATGACCTGAGTGCTCTATACCCATATTGTTGTTTTACATCTCTGACCCCTTTACTTGAACCTTTGAATCTCCCATGAAATTACCAAATAATTCCACCGATGAACTTTCGGTGATTCCCCATATCCCACTTTACATCCTGCTATCTTTGGTATGTTCTGGCCACACTATGCTTTGCATTTGGAAGCTAGTAGTGAGCTTTGAAATCCTTTCTTATTTGCTTTGAACAAGACTGACACTGAAACATCTTAGAGAAATGAACCCCAAAAAAAATGAAATGCAATGAGCTTAAGAGTTAAGGATAAAGAAAATAAAAAACTGGACGATTTACTAAAAGGGAAAACGGAAAGAAACTTAACTGAGTGGAACAACTAATACCATTTATCATGACATGCATTTTGGGTTAACCGGCCCAATCTGTCCAACCAATCAACTTTCAACTGCTATACTTTGTTGCCCCGGAATTTCATAACCTGATTTCTTCACCAAAACCCTAACCTTGTTCATCTTGCGGTGTCCTGAACGGTTTTTGCCCACAGACCTCTCTTATTTGTTCACTTCTCAACTCACTTTCGCCTTAAGGTGCCCATGAGGGTTTTTACCAATAAGACTTTCTCATTTTTGATTTGTCTCAGCTCCCGTCACCTTACGGTGCCCGCGAGGGTTTTCACCAATAAGACTCTCTCATTTTTCATTTCTTTTCCTGCTTGGACCGGAGTGTTGCCCCTGATATGAATCACCTCTTCCTGATCGACTTGGCATTTTTGAAGACTGGTCGGAAGGTCTTTCTTTGGACCGTAATGTGGGCTTTTGGATAGGGTTAGAAAGAAAGGGTATTAAAGGCTCAAAACAACTCAAATGGGTTTAAAATACAACTCTCGGAATCAGATTTCTTATAACAACCACAACTTCTGCCCCAGTTTCTTAATTGGGGACTTTTGGATTTTTATTTTGACGGGACCGAATCGTGAGGCTGCCTACATATACTTAAAAGGAATTAGGTCGAACATAGTTCATATCATAGAAATTACTCTATTGTTTTGATTTTTCCTTTCGTTTTCTTCCATTTTCTCTTTCTTTTCTTCTCTTTCTTCCTTTTATCTTTCTGTTGTTTTTTTTTCTTATTTTCTTCTTTTATTCTTTTCCATTTCTTTTCTTTTCTTTCTTTTACTTATCTTTTATACTTGTGCTTCTAATCTTTCCCACTGATTCCAAAAGAAGGGTATGAAAGAAAATAAATAAGGCTCAAAGGGGGTGACAAAGGATAAAGTGTTTAGATAGCAGAACAAAATGCCTTCATTATTCAAATCTTCAAAATATGCCAAGTACAAACAAATACAATTAAACCAAAGAAAATCATACATAATATCTCTTAACCGCATTGGAATTGATGGCCATTTCAAAGCACTTGCCTTCTATGTTTGTTAAATACAAAGCGCCATTGGACAACACTCTTGTTACGATGAATGGCCCCTGCCAATTTGGGGCGAACTTGCCTTTGGACTCAGCCTGATGTGAAAGAATATGTCTCAACACTTGCTGGCCCACTTCGAACTTTCGTGGACGTATCTTCTTATTATATGCTCTTGCCATTCTTTGTTAATACAATTGGCCATGGCACACCGCTGCCAATCTTTTCTCATCGATCAAACTCAATTGTTCCAAGCGGGTTTTGAAGCATTCATCATCATCAATTTTGGCTCCTGCGACAATCCGAAGGGGTGGAATCTCCACTTCTACAGGTATCACTGCTTCGGTTCCATGCACCAACAAATAAGGAGTCACCCCTACTGAAGTACGAACAGTAGTGTGGTATCCCAGCAACGCAAAAGGCAGCTTTTCATGCCACTGTCTAGAACCTTCTACCATTTTCCGGAGTATCTTCTTTATATTCTTGTTAGCCGCTTCAACTGCTCCATTTTCCTTGGGACGGTAAGGGGTGGAATTACAATGTGTAATCCTGAACTGTTGACATACCACTTTCATTAGATGACTATTGAGATTATCCCCATTGTCTGGAATGATCAACTTTGGTATTCCAAGCCGACAAATGATAATTGAGTGCACAAAATCGACCACTACTTTCTTGGTCACAGACTTGAATGTTTTGGCCTCAACCCACTTGGTGAAATAATCAATGGCCACCAGAATGAATCTGTGCCCGTTTGATGCTGCTGGCTCAATCGACCCAATGACATATATGCCCCACGCGACAAAAGGCCATAGTGAAGACATTGTGTACAATTCTGACCGTGGAGAATGAATAAAATATCCATTCACTTAGCACTGATGACACTTGCACACGAAACTGATACAATCTCGCTCCACGGTAAGACAATAATAACCTGCTTGGAGAATCTTCTTTGCCAACACGTACCCACTCATATGTGGTCCACAGACTCCTGAATGTACTTCGGTCATAATAGTTGTGGTCTGTCTGGAATCGATGCATCTCAATTACCCAAGATCTGGAGTTCTTTTGTATAATACCCCTCCATTGAAGAAAAATCCACTTGCTAACTGTTGAATTGTTCTCTTTTGATCACATGTGCCATGTACTGGATACACTCCCATTCTGATGTATTCTTTGATATCATGGAACCACGATTCACCATCAAGTTCTTCTTCCACCACATTATAGCAAGCATGCTGATCGCGGACCTGAATCTTCAAAGGGTCCACATAAGCCTTATCTGGATGATGCAACATTGATGCCAAAGTATCCAAAGCATCGGCAACGTCATTATGAATCTTTGGAATATGCCTAAACTCTATTGATTGAAACTGTTGACAAAGATGATGCAAACATTGTCGGTACGGTATAAGCTTCAAGTCCTGTGTTTCCCATTCTCCTTGAATCTGGTGTACCAGAAGGTCCGAGTCACCCATGACCATGATTTCCTGAACACCCATGTCTACAGCTAACCTCAAACCCAAATACATGCCTCATACTCGGCCATGTTATCAGTACAATAGAAATGAAGCTGAGCCGTGACAGGGTAGTGTTGCTCTATTTCAGAAATAAGTACCACCCATATCCCAACGCCTTTCATATTAGCAGCCCCATCAAAGAAAAGTTTCCATCTTGGCTTCTCAACTTGCTCCAACTCATCAACATGCATCACCTCTTCATCAGGGAAGTAAGTCTTCAAAGGCTCGTATTCCTCATCTATTAGATTATCGGCCAAATGGACGGCCAATGCCTAAGCTTTCATCGTAGACCAGGTCACATAGAAAATGTCAAATTCTGTGAGCAAGATCTGCCACTTTGCGAGCCTCCCTGTGGTCATATGCTTTTGAAAGATATACTTCAACAGGTCCAACCGAGAGATGAGGTAAGTAGTGTAAGATGACAGGTAATGTTTCAACTTCTGTGCTATCCAAGTTAGGGCACAACACGTCCTCTCAAGATGAGTATACTTAACCTCATAATATGTGAACTTCTTGCTGAGATAATATATGTCCTGCTCTTTCCTTCCAGTGATGTCATGCTGACCCAACACACAACCAAACGAGTTGTCCAAAACTGTCAGATACAGAATCAAAGGCCTCCCTGGCTCTGGCTGGACCAACACTGGTGGGTTTGATAAATACCCTTTTATCTTATCAAATGCTTCTTGACAGTCATATGTCCACTTAACCGCAGCATCCTTCTTCCACAGCTTGAATATAGGCTCACACGTTATCGTAAGCTGAGCAATAAACCTGCTGATATAATTCAACCTCCCTAGCAAACTCATCACCTCGATCTTGTTCCTCGGAGGTGGCAATTCTTGGATAGCTTTGACTTTAGATGGGTCCAATTTAATACCTCGACGGCTGACTATGAATCCCAGCAACTTTCCAGATGGAACACCGAAAGCACACTTTGCAGGATTGAGCTTAAGATTGTACCTGCGAAGCCTTTCGAAGATGTTTCTCAGATCCCTTACATGGTCAGATTGCTTCCTGGACTTTACAATTATATCATCCACATAGACCTCGACCTCCCTGTGTATCATGTCATGGAATATGGTTGTCATTGCCCTCATATAAGTTGCCCCAGCATTTTTCAAATCAAATGGCATGACCCTATAGCAGTACATTCCCCATGGCGTGATGAATGACATCTTTTATGCATCTTCTTCATCCATTATGATCTGGTGATAGCCCGCACAAAAGAACCAATCTCATGTTTCGTACAATTATCAATCAATATATGAATGTTTGGAAGTGGGAAATTATCCTTCGGACTCGCCTTATTGAGATCATGGTAATCAACGTGCACCCTGGTCTTACCATCCTTCTTTGGCACAAGCAAAATGTTGGCTAACCAAGTGGGATACTGCGTGACCCGAATGACCTTTGCATCAAACTGCTTGGTGACCTCTTCCTTGATCTTCACGCTCATATAATTTTTAAATTTTCTCAACTTCTGCTTGACAGGGGGAAATGCCGGGTCAATGGGCAATTTGTGAACCACCAATTCAGTGCTTAGACTCAGCATGTCATCATATGACCATGCAAAAACATCCTTGTATTCGAACAATGCCTTAATTATCTCCTCTCTGAGTTGTGGTTCAAGATGGACACTTATTTTAGTTTTCTGGACATTATCTTGATCCCCTAAATTGATTGCTTCTGTGTCACTCAGGTTAGGTTTGGGCTTTTCTTCAAAACAGTTCAACGCTTTACAAATCTCTTCAAAGGACTCATCATCATCATATTCCAATTCATCATCACACTCAATTTCTTGTGTTATTATTTTAGAATTAGATTGGCTTTTAAGACTGGGCCGAAGATTCCTCATGCATGTCATGTCATTGAAACCAGCATAAAAAGAACTGTACAAGAAGGAAAAGAAAAAAAAATAAAACTAACAGGAATGAAGAAGGGAAATTTAACTTCATTGAAATTGAAAGATAACAAGCTTTAACACATCCAAATGGACAGAACATAGAATATGAATTACAACCCTGGAATAATCCATACAACTAGAAGAAAATCAAAGCCCACTACCAAAACTCTTTCTGAGTAGGAAGAGGAGTAGCTTCCAAATTGTTGATCTTTGCACTTGGCCCAACAAATTGCACATCAACCTTGCTCGAACCCTCTCTAGCTTCCAGTATATTCACGTCGCTAAACAACCTATTGAAACCCTTATCCAAATTTTCATCAACATTAATCAACAAACTGGGAATCGTTGATGCTAGGCGCCTTCAGGCACTAGTACTAACAAATGATCTAGACAGCTGCGAGATGGGCTTTGGAAGGACCCACGCCCTTTGCTTTAACTTTCTGGCTCTTCTTGCATCCGCAGTTGTGGGCTTAAATCCCAAACCAAAGGTATCCAAGTTTTTGGGAAGAGACACTGGCTACACAATGCCTTACAGAGAAGCACCCAAACCATTGCCGGGTATGAAGCCGTTCTTCAACATCTCAGAGGCTACCATGACTAATGTGACTGCCACTTTCGAAACTGGAATGCTTTTCCCTTCTGGAATCTTTTCAACTGATACTGCGTCAAAGACCTGATATACCCATGGCCCCTTGTATTCTTCAATTTTGATGAAAGGTACGATGGCATCACTCTGAGCACACATATTATCCTCACCGTGCACCACAATCTCCTGTCTGTCCTATTCAAATTTAACCATCTGGTGCAAGGTAGACGACACTGCCTTGGCGGCATGAATCCAGGGTTGCCCCAGCAAAAGATTGTAAGAAACTGCAACGTCCAACACTTGGAATTCCATAGTGAACTCAACGGGCCCTATCGTCAACTCCAGTATTATATCACCTACTGAATCTTTGCCCCCACCGTTGAACCCTCGAACACAAATGTTGTTCTTGTGAATTCTATCATCGTACACTTTTAGCTTGTTCAACATGGAGAGAGGGCAAATGTTCGCACTAGACCCATTGTCGACCAGAACTCGGGAAACCACAAAATCTTCGCACTTTACCGTCAGACTTCTCCAAGTGGGATGGTCTGGTATCGTCCTAACTAACATAGTGCTCTGTGCGAAGCATAAGGCTAGATCCTCCGAAGACCCATCAATAGTAGAAAACACTCCTCGCCGACATATAGATTACTTCTCCGACCAACAGCTACCCGAACATCCATTTGATTTTGTTTGTAGTCAAGGATCTCAAGTGAGCATGCCATGCTTTTGTACCCTCTGGGAACTCATAACCCTCTACCCGCTTTTCATGTTTTTCAATGCATACGAGGCTAGTCATACCACAGTTCAAGTATCCGGGACGGTGGCAAAAAATATTCCTCCATCCACAGTTGTAACAGCATATTGCACCCTTCAAAGAACTTTCCTCCTTCTCGGCAAAGGGTCAGAGCTTGGTAAATTTCTGCCAAGATCATCTGCATTATGGTCCTATCTGCCTTTTTTATCATAAAGTCAGCTTTCCCCATGAGTCCCAACTCTATATTCTCGTCTTTTCTGAGAAAAATCAAAATACCCAGGAACGCTATTATAAAAGCTAATCCTCTCTGAGCCTCCCATTTGACTTGGTTTCCCACGTGAGTAAGACCGATATCTGGTGTCTTGAAGCGAGGGGATTCCCGTAACGTCTGTACAGAAAGTAGAAGGTACAAAATCCACTGGCCAAATTCCCGTCTCTGACGTCCCGAGTGATGCTTAACAAGTCCAAAAATTTGTGAGGGGTTACTGTTCTAGGTGCCATAGGGTATCGAGTTCTGAGATTCCCCTCGAAACTGGCATATCCTGCTATCTCTTCCAGTGTAGGAGTTAGCTCGAAATCAGCAAAGTGGAATACATTATGTGCTGGGTCACAAAATGGTATCAAGGCCTCAATTATGTCCTTTCTCGGCTTAACCTTCAAGAGCCCAATAAGACCACCCAACGCTTTTGTCACAACTTTCCTGTTGTCGTCCCCCAAATCATGCTACCACATATGTAGCTCCAAAGGGATCTCTTCACGAACTGAGAAATGTTCATTTTGATTTGTGCTCATCATGCACATTTATTAAGGTGATTTTAGTTAAAACAAAACTACGACTCATTTTGACTTCAGAAAAATCACCATTTTTCAAAATTTTCACAAAAATATCCGATTTTTGCCAATATGGCCTTTCGGCACTTCGAAAACTGAGATTTTAAGGTTGTGTCAGCTAAATGGCCAAAAACCTTGAAAAATGACTAAAGGAGGTTGTTCTTGCAAAAATAGCCTTCCCACGCCCTTTTGAGGGATATTCGGCTATTCTTGACAAGAATGGCATCACCTTAGTTATTTAAAGTAAAAACAAATTTTGTTCTTTTTGGGATATATTTGAAAAAAGCAAAGTTGGACCAGATGGGGATTGCCTACGTATCTCACACCATGTGAGAATCAAACTAGCGTAGTTCGAGCAAACAAAACCAACTATTTTTTAAAACAAAACCTTTTCTTCTTTTTTTTTATTTTTCTCAAAAAATTCGGCAGAGTTTCAGTACCATTTGGTCATTGGTTTTCCTCTTTCAAAACAGGTGACTAACTCATTTAACCCTTACCTTGCTATTTTCTTTTTTCTAATTTTTTTCCATCACTCAAAAGTCGGTCAACATGCAAACCCGAAGCAAATAAATGCAACAAATAGCACATAAATTATGCATCAAGATGGTCTGTTATTTTGGGTACACCTGTCCTAGACGGACCCAACCCCTATGTTGAGTCCTATAAGTCAAATGCACGTGATGCAACAAATCGCTCCTACTAGGGATCCGGCATGAGGCTGAGCTATTCTAGGTTTAAACAACCTGGGTTTATTGTTCTAGACCTGGCTTACACGAGCAGACAACTCGAGCGGAGGGGGGGCAGCATACCAGGAATATAGAAGCTTCGTCGGCTTTGTAACTTATCCAAACCTCGTTCTAAATTTGGAAATAGACTCCAATAGAAAAGAAGTCACACGAAGTGCACACTCTTTCATGATTTAGAAGACTCAGAGAGAGGAGGGATTCGTAATAATTTTTATACAGTCCACCAATACTAAAGCAGTAAAAAGCAACATTTAGCAAATTAGGCCCAAACATGTAACAAAATCAAATAAAGCCAAATACAACAATTTATCCAAGCTCGAATTCTTGAACCCTGAGCCGAAGTTCTCGTTTCCTTTCCCCAACAGAGTCGCCAGAGATGTTACACCTCCTTTTTCACTACACCCCCAGATAGGAGTATAATAAAGGATTTTTTTCCAATTAAAGGACAATCGAAACGTGATTGTTTATTAAGAGATTCAGAGTCGCCACTTGGGAGATTTATGATATCCCAAGTCATCGGTTCAAATCCCGAATCGAGAAAAAAGATTGACTCTCTATTACAGTATGCGAACTAGAAATTCGGACAAGAAATTTTGTTAACCCGGGAGAAGGTGTTAGGCACTCCCGAGTCCGTGGTTCTAGCACGGTCCCTCAACTGCTATAATTGGCATAATTATCTGATTTTAAGAACATTTTGAACCTATGTGCATTTTAACTTTTAACCGCTTTTATTTATGTTTTAAAGAAGATTTAACATCGTCTAAAATATGTCTTTCGATCACGTCACATGAAATGCACTCGTAATCCGAAACACATTTTATTCAACGTTATAAGGATTTGGATTTGGGTCACATGAAATGCACACCCGAGTTTAGAAAAATAATATTATTAAAATACGCGCCTAAAGCAGCTACGTATTTTAACTTTGTGAGGGACATGGAAATTTTCTAAATGGAATGCTTCAAGTTCTAAGTATTTTAAAAGAAATAATTAAATGAGGGCCACGCAATAGAGATTTTATTTGGCACGACGCACCAGGAAGCATGTCCGGATTCCTGTTGTAAACGAGCAGCATGCATATGAGCCAAGTTCAGACACTATAGTATTGTCTTTCAGCCCAACTTGCATATGAGGTCCATATTACAACAAACTCTATAACTTATATAAATACATATTCAAGAGTCCAGAACAGCCTAAATCATGTCATTCTTGTACAGTTGGAATCCAGGTCTTAGACACAGATGAGCAACACACAATAACTACATTTCAAGGGCTTCAATCAGCTTAGCAACCAACATATGATGTGCTGAATATCAGTTTTCTAGTTACATATTTAAAAACAACAAATTGGAATCGAAAGTAATCAAAGAAAAACAAAAGCTAACTATGAACACAGATGCTAAGGCTAACAATCACAACTCTTGACTTCCATTTTCAGTTCCCAAGTCCAACTTTTACATTAGGTAAGTTGCAGGAACATGTACCTGGAATAATGGAAACAAAGATGAGGTTCAGCAGATGAAAAAGCAGCAGCAACACAACAATGGTATTAGCCCAGAAATAAACAAGGAAAGACCAGCTTTGAAGCAATTTCGAACCAGCAGAAATCTCAAAGGATGTTCAGTAATCAAAAGACAACCAAAAATTGAATCAAAAGATCATTAACATCAACCAAAATCAAGTCATTTTTAACCACAGATTATCCAGAAATGATCTCAGGAATGAGAGCTTCAAGGATCAACGAATTTTTAATGGAACGGTGTTCTTCTTGCTATTTCTCAACCGCTTTGCTACTTTTGGATTTTTTATCTCTTAAAATCTGAATTGAGCCTCAAGTAACTATGCCTTTATAGGCAAGTTACTAGGGCAGCCTTAGGGGTTTTGTTTTTTCATTTTAGTTCTTTTTCAGTTTTTCTTTTTGCTAGTTAGTCCCTTATTTTCTGACTTAGTAACCAAGTAAGGCTGTTTTCAGCTTTCTAGAAAGCTTCCTAAGGTGGTTACTCATAGATTCCCTATGTTCTTTACCCAAAAAACCCTTAATTTCCCTATTTTTACCTTAAACCCCAAATGAGTTATGGGTCGAATTGACCCATGGGTCCAGCCCCAAACCTGGGCTTTCCGACCAGAGAGAACCCATTTCCTCTGATTTTGAATTCAGTAGCAACCAAATCCAATCCCTCATAAGCCCACACAATAATTCAAACCAAAAGGGTATAAACTAAACGGATTTTAAGAATGAAAACAAAACCAAGAAAAAGAGATTTAAAATTGAACATGAGAATTGAAACTACAATCAAAAACTTAACACGACTAAACTGAAAACAAACATGGCAAAATGAATAAACCAGACCCAATCAAGAGAGAATACTAAAAAGCACTACACCACATGAATATCGAACAACTAATGAAAGGAAAAGAGAAGAAAACATAAATTTAGAAATTGAAAATTTTTCTAAATTCAAGGGAATATCGATGGCTCAGACTAAAGGGGAATCAAACGGGGTCGTTTGGGGAGTTAGGCGGGTGAACCAGGTAGGGAACATGAGTTTTGGGCCAACTGGACGCGTATTTGAAAGAAATGGTTTGGGCTTGGGGAATTCAAATTAAAATGGACTAGAATCTAATTTCTTTCTTTTATTTCTTCTTTCCTTTTTCTTTTTAAAATTAAAACAAAAAACCAAAATTAAACCTTAAAACTAAATTAATTTACCAAATAAACTAATTACCCCAAATAGTATTAATCAAGTCCCAAATTAAAAAGAAAACTATAATTAATTCAACAATTAAAAAGTTAAAAAAATGCAAAATGAACTATTTTGTGATTTTCTTTCATTTTTGTACTATTAAATAAATAATTATCCTAAAAATATAAAATTGGATCCTAAATGCAAATGCGCTATTTTTATATTTTTTATGAGTTATATAAATTAAATATGCACATAAAAATATAAACAAACACGAAAATTATACAATTAATTCGTAAAAATCAAATAATTGAAAAAAAAACTATTTTTAGGAACTCTGTAGGAGTAATTCATATAGGGCAGAAATCACGTGCTCACACCACTCTCGCTACTCAATAGTAGTGTGGGCTTAAACCCGATCAATTTTTTGCATCGTTGCTGGGCAGTTAGACGGTCTTAGCTATATATCTAAGTATTAGTGTGTTTTGTTTTTCTTTCTTTCTATTTTTTTAATTTTGTGTGTGAATTGCTTTTAGTTACCAAATGGCTCTTAACAACGAATCCCTCGGGAATATACTACTGGGGGAGGAGGTAGAAGATGAACAAGTGGTTGAGGTTCATCTTGAACCTCAAGTACAAAGAAGAGGCCTCCAGCCTCATGACAACATCCCAAACCCTCCCCTGCCTCCTCCAAGGGCAGCACACAGGGTGTTGCCCAAAGAAGGCTATGCGAGTGCAATAATCCTGCCCCGGATTAGGGCAAGCAACTTTCAAATAACCAACATGCTTACATTGTTGGAACAAAGGGGTTTCTTCACCGGAGCTCCACACCAAAACACCTATAAGCATCTCAAAGGTTTTGTTGACACGTGCTTGGGGAGCAAGTAGACTAATGTCTCCTAGGACGCATTGAGGTTAATTCTTTTCTCATTTTCTCTAAGGAGGAAGGCTTTGGATTGCCTAGAGAGGTTATCCCACCATTCCATTCACACTTGGGATGAGTTGGCCAAGAAGTTCATCGCAAAGTTCTTTTCTCCATGACATATGGCAAAACTAAGAGATGAGATCCTTGCTTTTAAAAAAGAGACAAATAAACCGTTACATGAGATTCTGGAGAGGTAACGAACAATAGTCAAAGAGTGCCCTAACAACAACATGACTGAGGCCATGATCTAACAAACCTTTTATAGGGGAATCAATACAACTAATCAATGTGTGGTGAACCAACTCGCCGGGGGTAATTTCATGAACACGCCATATTCTGAAGCTTGTGAAATATTGGATGAGATGGAGGATACCTCTTCGGCTTGGCAAAGTAGAGCTAATGTTCTTCAAGGTGACCCAAATGTTATTCACCTACACAAGGAGCTACGTGATCATGGACAAGCTATAGCGGAGTTGACAACAATAATGATTCAATTGGCCAACGCTCAACTTCAACAAGTTCAAGGGACAAAACAAGTGAATGCCATGGAAGGAGTGAACATGATGGTCAACAAGAGAAGGCAACAAAGTTAAAAAGTTCAAAATAATACGGACCAATTAGAGAAAAGTGGTAGTGGATACAATCAAGATGATTTATATGATGATCAAAGTGAGGAGGTTCAATATGTCAACAATTATCAAGGTCAACGGAGCAATGCTCGGAATCAACAACAGTGGAGATTACAGGGAAACCAAGGAAAGTGGGCCAATCAAGGTCAACAAGGAAATTGGAATAGTGGAAACAACAACCACCAAGTCAATTGGGGGAACAACAACAATCAAAATTTGGGCAATCAAGGATATTAAGGTAATTGGGGTGGCAACAATAATAGTAACTGGGGAGGCAATAACAATCAAGGGGGTTGGAACAATAATAATCAAGGAAATTCGGGGTTGGGCTTTCAAAGGCCCCCGATATATCAACAACCAAAAAATCCGCCTCCATATTCTTCACAAGATCCTAATTCTTCCAACAATGATATGGGACCGATTGAAAACATGTTCAAACAAATGTTAGAGAAAAATGCCGACTCTGATGCCCAATTAGCCTCCCACAACACTTCTATCCGCAGCATGGAAGTCCAACTTGGCCAAATTTCTCAAGCTTTGAATGCTCACCCTAAGGGTGCACTACCAAGTGATACAGTAGTAAACCTGAAGGATGGGAACAATACGGGGCATGCTATGGTGGTGACTACAAGAAGTGGGAAAGGTGGAGTTGCTAGCACCTCAAACTTAAGAAAGATTGTGAATGATGATGTGGAGATGCAAGATAACGATGAGCCAAGCAATTATGTTTAAGTAAATGATGAAGTGAGGATAAATAATGATGAAAATGTGGAAGAGACACAAGATGATGTGAACCCATCTAGGGAACATGTGATAGACATACCGGATCCGGTAGTGACCGAAGCGAAGGCTCCTTTGCCAAGGCCTCCTCCACCACATCCTCAAAAGCTTGCAAAGAAGAATACTGAGAATAAATTCAAGAAATTCATTGATATGATGAAAAGTTTGTCCATAAATGTGCCATTGGTTGAAGCCATAGAACAAATGTCGGGATATGCCAAGTTCATGAAGGACTTGGTAACAAAGAAGAGATCAATGAACTGTGAAACAATCAAAATGACACATCAAGTGAGTTCCATTGTGCACTCAATGGGTCCAAAATTAGAAGACCCTGTGCCTTTACAATCCCATGCACTATTGGTAGTGCCGATTTTGACAAAGCTTTGTGTGACTTGGGGGTAAACATTAACTTGATTCCCTATTCTGTGTCAAGACATTAGGGGATTGCACAACCAAGACCCACATCCATGAGGTTGCAAATGGCGAACAAGACAATGAAGAGGCCATTGGGGATAATTGATGATGTGCTAGTTCGGGTCGACAAGTTTATACTTCCAAAAGATTTTGTGATACTTGACTGTGAATTTAACTATGAGGTGCCAATCATTTTTGGGAGGCCTTTACTAGCTACAAGGAAAGCCTTAGTTGATGTGGAAGCTGGGGAGCTCACCTTCTAGTGGGCAATGAAAAATTTGTGTTCCATGTTTGCAAATTAATGAGGCAGCCTAATTGCAACGAAGTGTGACCGAAGTAATTGTTGAAGACACAAGTTCTGTGATTAATGTTGAAGACCCATTGGAAGCCGTGTTATTGAATCATGATGAGGATGCGAAGGAAGGCTTGGTAGAATATTTCAATTCTTTGCAAGGAATGAGATCATATACATATGAGCCCCGAAAACTTTCCTTGGACCTTGAGAACTGGAAGACTCCACCAATAAAGCACTTGATCGAGGAGCCTCCCACATTGGAGTTGAAGCCCTTGCCTTTACACCTCAAGTATGAGTTCCTAGACCCTTGTTCCACTTTACCTGTTACTCTTTCCTCGTGCTTAACTAACGTGCAGGTAGCTTCCCCTCTTGCGGTGCTCCAAAGGAGGAATAAGGCACTAGGTTGGACATTGGCGGATATTCGGGTTATAAGCCCCACCTTTTGCATCCACAATATCATAATGAAGGAGGATGCCAAACCTTCCATGGAACATAAAATAAGGTTGGATGAGGCCATGCAAGAGGTATTCAAGAAAGAGATCATCAAGTTGTTGGATGCTGGGGTTGTCTACCCCATTTCTGATAGTTTGTGGACTTCACCAGTGTAATGTGTCTTAAAGAAGGGGGCATGAATGTGGTTACAAATGCCAAAAATGAGTTTATCACCACAAGAACTTTCATTGGTTGGAGAGTATGCATGGATTATAGGAATCTCGACAAAGAGACTCGAAAAGACCATTTTTCGCTTCCATTTCTTGATCAGATGTTGGATAGGCTAGCCGGACGTGCTTATTATTTCTTCTTGGATGGGTATTCCGGATATAAGAAGATTCTTATCTATATTATATTAAAAGGAGAGGATAAAGCCATCTCCTTAAGCCAAGTGGCATCATAAAAAAAAAAGTCACGTGGCATAATTAGTTACTAATTAGTTTTTAGTTAATAATTAGTTATTATCTATTACATTTAAATTTATATAACTTCTATCTATATATTATTAAAAGGAGAGGAAAAAAGTCATCTCCTTAAGCCAAGTGGCAACCTAAAAAAATGCCACATGGCATAATTAGTTATTTAGTTTATAATTAGTTATTGGTTATTATTTTTGAATTTAAATATATATAAAAAACGAAAATAATAAATTAAAATAAAAAACTACCACACACA
>MU674274.1:48098-70243 GCA_026770625.1 Nicotiana glauca | reverse complement strand
CTCCTTTGCGATGCCATTTTGCTCTTTTCTTGTCTTTTTGTGACTTTTTGCTTTTATTTCCTTGCTCTTGGGTCCTTAAACCTCATGTACTGCAAAAATACTAAACTGACATAAGTAAAGGAGATAATTGCATCTAAAACAAGCTAAAATCTAAGCAATTAGTATTGAAATGTGCCGAAATTCTCTGGCACGTCAACACCCCCAACTTAAACTCTTGCTTGTCCTCAAGCAACTAAAATAACACTATCGTATTCTAGACTCTATTTACAAAATATGAACCAAGAATGACCATGGATGGTGTTTGTTGCTAGTACTTCAAGCATGCGCCTTCTATTGTTTTACCCTTCCTGAACCAACAATATATACAAGGAATCAGACACTATGACAAAATACTACCCTCTGCTGAGTGCACCTTCATTTGACTCAACAACCCAACTTGTGTTCAACCTTATAGTTCATGTGCCCTCACTAGACATAAAGTCCTAAAATCACAATATGTACAATGACAACCAAAAAGGGACAAATTCAAAAAGACACTTACTCTCATAATAGAATTTCAAGTATTTCAACATACTATACCATAGGCTTGCCCTTATTTTAATTCATCGCTTTATTCTAAGAATGCTTGGTCGGAGATTCCATAAGGACTTGTTAAGCTTGCAGTGTAGGTTTAGGGAAGGATCGGATAAGCATTTGGATACAAGTGACTACATCCTCCTTGAACACTACTCACATTTGTCATTCTTTTACACTTTGTTTCTCTTCAACCCACATAGCCTCATTGGCATCTAGTTCCCAATATAGAACCACCTTAACTACCTCTCTAATTTTCTTCGAAGCTCCAAGATTTATATACATACAAATATTTCTCTCCTTTTTTTTTGGAGTTTGAATAATTTCACATTTTTTAAGGTTAACTTTCCTACGTTCATTGTATAATCTTACCAATTTCCGACTTTACACCCCACCCCCAACTTAGGATTTTAGCCTCATTTTTAATGTTCAAGGAGAGATGGGTTCAAAAGAAGGAATTATTTCACAAAAAAGGGAAAGGTTTGTAATGAGGTAGCCAAAAAAATGTAAGGCTCAAATGGGGTGACTAGTGATACTATCTGTACAATTGGTGGCTTGAAAGGCTCACTGGTTTTCCAAAAATCACAAAGACTGCCTAAGGTCATTTCTCCAACCAAGTATAATTATTATAAACATCAAAAAACCAACCGGGCAAGTTCTAGATGATAGAAGCAAACACAAGAATTATTTACACAAAGAACTTACACACACATGGCACATGAACTGTTTGGCTCACATAGTTTGAAGCCCTCTAGTCAACACTTGGCAACTCAAAGTTTTCATCATACATACAAGTATAACTCTAGGTAGAGAGAGAGTCACAGAGCGAGCCTCAAATTCACACAGTTGATCTCTTTCTCTTTTTTTTCTTATATATATGGAAGGGTATATGCTATATATAGACACACATGCTTGAAACTAGGCAATTACACCAAACTGGTCAATAGGATTCATTCTACTATCCTGGTTCTACTATTACACCCTTGAAAAAAAACTGGAGAAGAAAAACCAAGGGGAATTCATTACTAATTACTATCTACTTGTTTTTGTTGCTTTTCTTTTATACATGCACAAAGGTATCATAACTTATGCACTGAAATCACAAAATACTAATATAATCATAATCATGATCTACACAATACAACTTATGTACGGAAATCATACTAACATATGTAGAGCACAAAATACACATGAGTACATAAGTTTGTTTATAACACAAAAACACACAAGGTAAGTGGTCGCATTTTTTTTTTTACTTTTTATTTGTTTTTGCTTTGTTTTGAATGAGTGAGAGCTGAGAGAATGCGACCACTTACTTGTTAGATTTGCGATTTGGAGGGCACTACATAACACACTATGCGACCGCATATGTGTTATGCGGTAGGTTTAAGTGAGATGCTGAAGAGCCAGAAATGCGGTATACAATACGGTCGCATAAGTGAAATGCGGTCTGCGGAGTGCACCACCCCGTCGCATTTTGACCACCAATTTTACCCAAACTCACTTGATGGTTTTGCAACCAAAATGCGGTCCGCATAGTTAAAATGCGACAGCATCTTTGTAGCAAACTTTACACCGTGATTTTTCTTACCTTTCTCATGCATTCCCACCAAGTGTTGTGATCTTTTGAATCCCCTGCACTCCAACACACATTTTGAATTTCTCAAGTAAATCTATCTATCAAAAATTAAAAATTTAAACAACAAAAAGGGAGTTACCACACATGGGTTGCCTCCCATGAAGTGCTTCATTTAACGTTGCTGCACGACGAAGTTGGTGTTCCATTGGATTCACACAATGGTCGGACACGGACCATCTTTGAGAGCCAGCTGCTCCACCAAATATTTTTCTCCATCTGTGCCCAAGTAGTGCTTGATGCGTTGGCCATTTACTTTGAATGTCCGGGACCCATATTCCGATGCTAGTTCCACAGCTCCATAAGGAGAGACATTGACCACTTTGAATGGACCGGACCACTTTGATTTGAGCTTGCCCGAAAACAATTTTAGCCTTGAGTTGAAGAGCAAGACAAAGTCACCCGACTTGGACTCTCTTTTCAAGATCTTCTTGTCATGGACAAACTTCATCCGTTCTTTGTACACAGCTGCACTTTCATACGCATAGAATCGGAATTCCTCCATTTTATTGAGTTGTGTTAACCTTAAATTTTCAGCTTTAGCCCAGTCCAAGTTCAACCTTTTCAACGCCCACATAGCCTTGTGTTCCAATTCTACGGGTAAATGAAAAGCTTTTCTGAAGACTAAACGATAAGGAGAAGTACCAATAGGAGTCTTATACACTGTGCAGTATGCCCATAATGTGTCATCTAGCTTCCTTGACCAGTCAGTCCTATTTGCATTAACCATTTTTGCTATAATGCTCTTGATCTCCTGGTTGGAAACCTCAACTTGACCACTTGACTGTGGATGATAAGGTGTAGCCACCTTGTGCTTGACACTATACTTCTCAAGTAGCAGCGAGAAAGCCTTGTTACAGAAATGTGATCCACCATCACTAAGAATGGCTCTAGGAGTGCCAAACCGAGTGAATATATTTTTCTTCAAGAACGTGGTCACACTCCTTGCCTCGTTGTTTGGTAAGACAATTGCTTCAACTCATTTGGACAAAGAGTCCACAGCTACCAAGATATATTTTATCTCATAAGAGCTTACAAAGGGACCCAGGAAATTAATTCCCCACACGTCGAAGATCTCTATCTCCATCACAAAATGCATTGGCATTTCATGCCTCTTGGAGATTGAACCTTGTCTTTGACATTGGTCACAAGACTTGACCATTTTATTGGCATCATGATAGAAGGAAGTCCAATAGTAACAACATTCAAGAACCTTAGCCGCCATTCGATTTCCTCCATGATGACCCCCAATCGGTGAGTCATGGCATGCCTTGAGAATTGGCATGACTTCTTTTTTGGGAACACACCTTCTGATAATATGATCAGCACAAACACAGAACAAGAATGGTTCCTCCCAATAGTATTGCCGGTAGTCTCTCAAAAACTTCTTCCTTTGATAGTATTCCAATCCGTCCGAGATAAGGTCACTAACAAAATAGTTAGCAATATCGGCATATCAAGGAGCAAAAGTGCTAGATAGTGCCAATATGTGTTTATCCGGGAATGCGTTGTTGATTTCAAGATCTCCCTTTGGTCTCCCTACCTCCTCAAGCCTTGACAAATGATCTGCCACTTGATTTGAGTTCCCTTGAGATCCTTGACTTTGAAGTCAAATTCTTGCAACAATAAGACCCACCGAATCAATCGAGGCTTTGTATCCTTCTTTTCCATAAGATAGCGAAGAGCCGTATGATCTGTGTACACTACCACCTTAGATCCTAACAAATAAGCTCGGAACTTCTCAAAGGCATAAACAATGGCAAGAAGCTCTTGCTCAGTTACCGTGTAATTCATTTGTGCCCAATTGAGTGTTTTACTAGCATAGTAGACTAGATGGAGAACTTTGTTGTGACATTGGCCAAGCATTGCTCCAATGTCTACACCATTGGCATCACACATAAGCTCGAAAGGAAGAGACCAATCGGGTGTGACAATAATAGGTGTCGTGCTGAGCTTTTGCTTCAATTCCTCAAAGGCTTTGAGGCATTTCTCATCAAACACAAACTTGGCATCTTTTTCAAGGAGTTTTGCACATAGGATTAGCAATCTTGGAGAAGTCCTTGATGAAATGCCTATAAAACCCGGCATGACCCAAGAAACTTGAACACCTTTCACGGAGGTAGGTGGAGGAAGCTAGAAATAATCTCAATCTTTGACCGGTCGACCTCAATGCCATGCTTTGAAATTTTATGCCCCAGCATAATGCCTTCGTCCACCATGAAGTGACACTTCTCCCAATTGAGCACAAGGTTGGTCTCTTCACATCTCTCAAGCACTTGTCTAAGATTGTTAAGACAATGCTCAAAAGAATCACTAACCACCGAGAAATCATCCATGAAAACTTCAAGAAAGTCCTTTACCATGTCGAAGAAAATGGGAATCATGCAACTTTGAAAAGTGGCTGGAGCATTGCACAAGCCAAATGACATCCGGCTAAAGGCAAAAGTTCCATACAGGCAAGTGAAAGTCGTTTTCTCTTGATATTCCAAAGCGATGTTGATTTGGTTGTAGCCAGAATACCCATCAAGGAAGCAATAGAATGACCTCCCCGCTAGCCGATCAAGCATTTGAACAATAAAAGGCATAGGGAAATGGTCTTTGCATGTAGCACTGTTAAGCTTCTGATAATCCATACCAACCCGCCATCCGGTCACTGTTCTCATTGGGATGAGCTCATTCTTATCATTTTCAATCACGGTCATGCCTCCTTTTTTTAGCACACATTGCACCGGGCTCACCCAATAACTATCGTCAATGGGGTAGAATACCCCTATATCCAACGACTTGATAATCTCTTTCTTTACTACCTCTTGCATCGTTGGGTTTAACTGACATTGATGTTCCACATTTGGTTTTGTCTTGCTCTTCAATTGGATTTTATGTTCACAAATTCCCGTGGGGATCCCACAGATGTCCGTAATTGTACATCCAAAGGCTTGCCTATGCTCTTTCAAGACTTCCAATAACTGGTTTACATGCACATCATTTAACAAAGACGAAACAATTACCGGTAAAGTATCATTAGATCCAAGAAATTTATACCTTAAGTGCGGTGGAAGTGGCTTGAGCTCTAGTTGTGGTGGCTCAATGATTGATGGATTTGCGGGAAGTGTGGCCCTGTTCTCCAAGTCAAGAGAAAGCTTTGCTGGAGTATAAGTATAGGATCCAAGACCCTCCAATGCATTTACTGACTCCATGTACCCATCCATGTCTTCACCATTAAAGTTTACCAAAATAGCCGCCAATGCCTCACCAAGGCATTGTTCTTCCATTTTCATTTCGACGGCCTCTTCCACCTCATCAACAACATCTATCACTGAAATGCTCTCATACTCATGGGGTAGTTTTATACCCTTGCTCGCTTGAAATGTGACTTCTTCATTATTCACCCAAAATTTAATTTCGTTCCGCTCCGAATCCATAAGTTCTCTTTCCGTGTCTAGGAATGGTCTCCCTAAAATGATAGGGATTTCTTTATCAACCTCACAATCAAGAATTACAAAATTAGCGGGCAAATGGAACTCTCCCACTTTTACGATCACATCATCAACAATTCCTACCGGTTGCTTAATGGAACGAACGTCCATTTGTAATCTCATGCTTGTTCGCCTTGGCATCCCTAATCCTACTTGCTTGTAAATGGCAAGCGGCATCAAGTTAATGCTAGCCCCATTGTCACAAAGGGATCTAGCAAAATCACGCACCCCGATAGTACATGGAATAGTAAAGGCTCCCGGGTCTTCTTTCTTTTGGACATTGGTTGTGGCAATAATGGAGCTAACCCGGTGAGTCATGTTTACCACCTCATTGTTTGTGATCCTCTTTTTGGTGATCAAATCCTTCAGATATTTGGCAAACCCCGGCATTTCTTGAAAAGCTTCTAAGAATGGAATGTTCACTGATAATTGCTTTTGAATGTCATAGAACTTCTCAAGCTTGTTATCATCAACCCTTCTCACAAGTCTTTAAGGAAAAGGAGAAGGAGGTCTGGGAATAGGAGATGGAGCTTTTGATGCCACTTTCACTTTTTCCTTTACCCTTTCTCGGTTCACTTCTTGCACCTTCTCTTCTTCCGGAACCCTTTAAACTTCAACAACCCTTTGCTCTTCCACTTCAACTTCTTGTTCGGCCTCTTCCCCTATAACTGCTTGCTCAATTCTCCTTGTAGCACCTTCCCACTTTGAGTAGTTATTTCCATGATGTGAGAAGTTGGACCACTTCCACCACCCTTTGGGTTCGCAATAGTATCACTTGGAAGTTGCCCTTTTTGCTTTGGGTTTTGCTCCCTAGAAAGGTCTCTCATTTGCATCTCCAATTTTTGAATGGATGTGGTATAAGAGCCAACAATCTCGGTCTTGTTCCTCATCGACGCTTCAAACTTTTCTTGGTTTTGCAATACTCTTTCAAGCATGCTTTCTAACATAGAATCACTTGAGGACCCTTGACTTGCATATTGACCCTTTGGGGGAACATAGGGTTTGGAGCTACGATTTGCAAAGTTGTTGTTGTTGTTCCAATTTCCTTGATGCGAGCTACCTTGGTCATTTCTCCATTGTTGGTTGCCTTGCCCTTGCGGGTTAGGCCTCCATTGGTTTTGTTACCCTTGACCATGGTATGGTTGCCTCTGATACCCTCCTTGAGGGTTGTTGACATAATTTGCTTCCTCAAAATCCTCATTTGATATGAGTTACACATCATCCACCACATTCACTTTCTTTTTTTGGTTCTCGGTGAACATCTTTGTCAACACATTGACATTTGTAGCAAGCCCTGCAATCACCTGATCTCTCTCTTGATTTTCCTTGATCATGTTGCTCAAGGAAGGAGAACCATATGTGATTCCACATGTTGTGTCCTCGGAGTGCCATGCTTGGTTATGCTTTTCCATTTTGTCGAGGATTTGTGTCACCCTTGCGAATGATTTGTCCATGAAAGATCTGTCAGCTGCATTCTTGGCTATAGCTTGGTTCCTAGGATCCAAACACATATCAATAACATAGAATCCGGAAAACCATGGTTTGGAGACCTCACCAAATATAATTTGAAACGATCACATGCCTCATGCAACTGTTCTCCCTGTATTTGCTTGAAAAAGAAGATTTTATCCCGCAAATCAGACTTCTTACTTTGCGGGAACCACTTAGACAAGAATTCCTGGACAAGTTCGGGCCAAGAATGGATAGAGTATGGTGGCAGATTCTGGAGCCATCTCCTTGCATCCCCAACTAGAGAATACTTGAAGCATCTCAACCTCAAGGCATCATCAGAGACATTGTTTTGCTTGTGCATTGCACACACATCCAAGAAGTTTCTAAGGTGTTGTGTTGGATCATCATCGGTGGAATTTCTGAAGAACCCCTCTACTTTGAGCATAAGGATTAAACTGTGTTCCACTTTGAACATTGCAGCGCCAATAATTGGAGGTACAATAGCATTTGTATCCTCAATGTACTCTTCGATGCCTGCAAAGGGATTCTCTCCCATTTCTGCCTCTATGTCATCACCATATTCAGACATGTTTTCCTATCAACAACAAGCAAAACAAGCATAGTGTGATGGAATAGAATAAGACGTAAAGTAAAGCACACACTAAATAGTAATTTCAAAATCGTATTCCCCAGCAACAGCGCCAAAATTTGATACGCTCAAATTACACTTTAATAAATAGTGTAAGGTGGTCGATGTCAAATATAATAACCCAACAACGTTGGGGTCGAATCCCACAGGGAATAGGTGTGAAAAGGTTACTTGAATAGTGTGTCTCTCGACTAAAGTCGTAATTCTATTCAGTTAATGGTAACAAGAGTATGAATTAATAGTAACAAGAGTATGAGTTGAGTTTGTTTTGAAGTAACAACTAGTTGGAATATCAAGAATGTAAATAATTGGATTGAAGAAACCAAGGTTGTGTCCCCTTTAATGAAGTACAATGCTATTGGTGTTAATATGATATATTCCTAATGGAATGTCCTTTTGATATGCAAATGATGTCTAAATGACTACTCAATATTTCCCAATAGTTGGGTAGTATTTCTTCTTTATGATTTTTTCAAATGTAAAAGAGTTGCAATTAACAACAATCAATATATGCCAAATAAAATTCACTTATTCCTAAGCGATTCTATTAAACAAGGTTTAAAGCCTTGAGTCTTTGATATTTACTTCTATTAAATTCTAACCCACTTTCCCAAGCAAAGCAAGAATTTAATGGCACTTGTTAATGTTTGCAACCACCAACAATAAATGAAGAATGAGAAGTAAATAAATATCAACCAACCATTATATATATATATATTAAACACTCATTAACATAACACTCATTAACATAACATCCATTTAGGGTCCACAACCTTGGTATTTAAAGTTAGCTACTCATACTAAAATACAAAAGCAAGAGAATATTAAATGTCATAAAGCTTATAAAGTGAATATTCTTGACCCAAAAGATTCCAAAAATGAAGAATATTTAAGTCTTGAAATGTAGCTCAAAAACTAGACAAGATGCCCCCACAAAATCACCATAAATCTATTTATAGAGGGCTGAAAGTTGGGACAGAAAATGAACAAAAATGCCCTTTCAAGTCAGAAATGCGTTCTCTGTCACAAAGAAGACATGCGATCCGCATTTCTGACAAGTCCATCACAGATTGTAACACTAGTTTCCAGGGCTTCAACGCATTCAAGGTTTGCGGTCCGCGTTATGGAAATGCGACCGCATTTTACATCATATTTTCTTCCTTCAGCAGCCTTCATGGTTGGTTAGCGGTACATTTTACGGTTCGCAAACAAGTTATGCAATCATAGAAAGGACCGCATTCTTCACATTAAACTTTTCCCAGATCTCTATTTTGATCTGCGATCTCAGTGTAATTTATGCGGCTCGCATGCAGTTTTTGCCATCATATTTCCTCCTTTGCGATTCCATTTTTCTCTTTTCTTGTCTTTTTGTGACTTTTTGCTTTCATTTCCATGCTCCCTTAAACCTCATGTACTGGAAAAATATTAAAATTACATAAGTAAAGGAGATAATTGCATTAAAACAAGCTAAAATCTAAACAATTAGTATTGAAATGTACCAAAATTCTCCGGCACATAATTGACGATGAAGTCTGGATAACGGGAGAGGGGGTGATATAATTGTGCGAGGCATGGATAGATCAAGGAAGCCATAGGTGTGGGTTGAAATATTTCTAAATGAGAAGGCTTATGCCAAGTTTCGGGAATGGTAGTCCCAAAGTTCCCTTACTCTTGAGAGATAGATCATTACCAAATACCTAAGTTGGCACAATCCGAATGTCCTAAAGCAATTCACGAAAAGAAAAGGATGGAAATAGTTCAACGGCTGTCTGAAAAATGCTAATGAATACCACGTCAAGGAATTTTATGCCAATTTTTCCCACATCAAAAAGGGTACAAAAGTGACGAAGGTCTAGAACTTGAAAATCCGATTTTATGGCCAAACATTGAACAGTTATGTAGGGTTTGAGGAGGTTGAGGTTGTGCAAAACCTGGAGAAGCTAGCCTTGGGTGATGCTGTTCGCCCATGGCTAGCTGAGATACATGCTATTCCGGGGACAACACCTACATGGCTCACAGCAGGAGCGCCGATTGTCAGAGCCACCCTTAAATTTTAAGCAAAAGGGTGGAAAATGTTCGTGTGCAGCCAAAAGGGTGGAAAACATTTGTGTGCAGCTGTCTTGACCCTTTCCTACATGAGAATGTCCTTCCACTTACCCTGGAAGTATTGGTAGCTTCCATCATGTCATGTTATCCTATTAATGTGGGGAACTTGATATCCTACAACATCTCTAATGTAGTCCAGAAAGAAGAAATATCGTATCCCTACTCCAACTTCATCACCGAGTATTTTCAAGATCATGGGGTAGAGACGAGACATTTTGATGTGGAGGTGAAGGTTAAAAAGCCTTTCAAATGGTATCACCTCCAGGGAGCGGACAACCCTAAATTCAAGGGTTAAGCCGCTACCTCCACTGGCCAGTCTGAAAAGCCAAGGGTAATGGCCATTGGGTCAGTTGTCGAGCCCTCCATAATAGCCGATACTTCTATCGGAACAACATACATGCCTCCTCCATCTTTCAAACCATCTATCTAAGTGCCTTCATCTTCTACCTACCGTAAGACTGTACTGAGGGTTTCCCAGACACTATCCACTCTCAACAATTGGATGCAGGTAGCTACCACAAAGCTGACTACCATATCCATTGTAGTGGTAGCACAGTCTTCAGCCCCAGCATTGCTTTAGGTACCTCCATCAGTGGAGGACTCATTGAAGATGATTCTAGACAACCAGAAGAAGATTCTTGAGACTCTTGATACACATGGGAAGTTCATTGCAGACCTGACCAAGCAGGTTAAGAAGATGAAGAAGTCTCAAGCCTCAAAGAAATCTATGGAGAAGTTAACTAAGGAGGTTGAGAATATTGCACATGCATGGGATTTTCCAATGGACCTACTCATGGAGTCTGTTATCCCATCAGCACCAGAGGCAGCAATCGGCCATTCAGATAAGCCAGTTGCCACTTCCCACACTGCCGAAGAGTTGATTCAGATACTCAGCAACCCTGTAGTCCCCAGTCAGAGGATGTGGAGATCCAGTTAGAGGATATGGTGTATGCTGATGTTGGGGGCCCGATGCATACAGAGACCACATAGGGAGTTTTATCTACTCTCTACCCCTTTCCCTATTCTTATTTGATATGCGCATTGAGGACAACGCTATTTTTCATTTAGGGGATGGACCATTTTGATTTGATGACATTTGATATGTAATAACCATTACACTATTTTTATTTTTCTTTATTTTCACTTTTTGTAAGCATATATTTTGTATATATTCATTCCCATTTAATTATATATTCGCTTTACCTCAAATTTGTATATATTCAGTTTAATTTTCGTAGTTTACTTCAACTTTTTTTGTTATTTTCCCTTAGTAGCATAGCTTCTTATTTACTTTAGTATCTTCTTTTTAATCTATTAGCTTCTTTTTAATTTTTTTGCTTACAATAAGTCTTTGGTTTCCATAATGCACGGTTCTTTCCAAATGTGGATGTTGTGTGAACCGGGTGGCTCTTCCCAACAATGGATGGCGTGACATCCTTCTTAAGGGATTGAGTCCGTTTTCTTTATGTTTGGTATATATAGTAGTAATGTATAAAGGTGTTTCAACCAAACTTCACTTGGTACTAATACATTTACCTTCGACCTCATTGTTAGAAACAAGTTGATTGGCAAAAAATAGCTCTAGTTGTGACCTTTATACTCTTGTGTTGTCTAAAACAATCATCGAGTGGTTTTTTTGAGCCATTTATGATGTTAAATCTTAGCTAGGGTTGTTGTGGGCCCTCGACTCTGTTCTCTTTAACTATCCAGAAGCTTGAGAGGTGATCTATTGAATTGCAAGTCCAAGTTCAGTGCCAATAAGTCTAGAACCTACCCTGAATATTTGTCTAGGCAAAATTCTAAGTGTAGCTCGACTTGAGAAATGATTGTAGGATCTCCTTGATCCAATTTTCAACTTGAAACTTCTGTAGTCTACCAATGTGATATCCCTAGTCAACCCCTTTTGAGCCGAAGCCTTTTTTCTTTCAATAACCAATCTACAATCCTTCATCCGTTGTATAATGACCCTCTCTTTGCACCCGATCTTTCCTTGGTATTCTTGATGACAATTGACAAAAGAATAAGTTTGGGGGAGAGACGAGGAATTTTAAAGTGATAAAAGCTACAAAGAACAAAAAGAAATAAAGAAACAGGAAGGCAAAGAAAAGAAAGAAAGGCAAAACAAATATGTTAAAAAGAAAGTGAATAAGATAGAAAGTTGAAGGGATTCAAAGAAAGCAATAATGAAAGGCATAGAATGATTAGAAAAGAAGAAACATGATTGTCATGAGAAAGAAAGAGTGGCAGTGTATGTGTCTCTCTAGTTCCCCTAAGGGAGAAGAAAATGACTCAAAGAGTCAAGAAAATATGAGCCGAAAAGAAAAAATGGAGTGCTTAAGGAAAGATGAAACTATTATATGCCGATGAGTCCTATCTTGATCCAAAAGCCTTCATTACATTCCCACAAAATTCCTATATGATTTCGAGTTAAGTAAGATTACATTAGTGGTGATTTACATAAGTGGCAAGTTTATGGTACTTAGAGGCGGACTTGTGTCACTCTTTTGAGAGATATGAGCGTACTTCTTCACAATTCTTGTTTTGAGTGTTACATTCTAAAGTGAGATTTGCTTATTGAGAGTAGAGGAAGAAGAGTTTGGATTTCACAATGACCTGTGTAATAGAGCGCGCTTCCTTGGTGAATTAAGTCAATTCTTGATGCTCTAGTGTCACATTAGAACTATGGTACTCAAAAAGTCAAAACATGGTGTTGTTGATAATTCATTTGTGTTGAGGGTAATTGTTAGTTCCAATTGATTCACCTTAGGCCAGATGAAATATCCTGTTTTTTTTGTGGAGGTGGGAATTACCTTATTTGCTTGAGGACAAGCAAAAGCTTAAGTTTGGGGAAGTTGATAAATAGGGATTTTAACCTATTATTTACTTTACTTGTGATTTGGGCCAAAAAATGTTTGAATGTATTCTCGAGAACTAATAAAATGTGCTTGCCTATAGGAATTGATCAAAATGAGCCAAAAGAATCAAAACCAACTCACAAAGGAGTCAAAAGTTAAACAAAACAAAGTTTGGACAAAGAATCCTGAAACACGGACCGCACCAACATTTTGCGGCCGCAAAAGACATGGTGCGACCGCGATAATAATTACGCGGTCAACAAGGACGGAGATTCAGAGAGCTGGAAACTTGAGCTAAAGAGAGTAGTGCGTACCGCACTAGAATTGTGCGGTCGCGATCAAAATTGTGCGGTTCGCAAGATGAAGAATCAGAGAGTTGATTTCAAGCCAAACTCAAGAAAGTGCGGACCGCGTCACTTTTACACGGCCACATAATCTGGAGCGAAGCCACACATGGAATTATGTGGTCCGTGAAAGTCTAGATCAACCCAAATCCAAAAGAGAAAAACATGGACCGCATCAGAATTATGCGGCCACGAAAGCAAGAGTGCAGCTGCACTCAGAATTATGCTACCGCACAACCTCCGCAGGGGCAATTTTGTCAGATATTTTTAGTTTAGTATAAGTAGAATTTTTTATCATTTTTAGGTTATGTTATGTTTTGAAGGAGCATGAGAGACGGCTGAATATTCTGTTTTTGAAAATTTTGTACTAGATTCATCTTTTAACATTAGATTTTCATTCCATAAATTAATATTATGGATTTTATCTTCATTTCATCTTCAATTTCTGTTATTTTCATGAGTATCTAAACCCATATCTAGAGTTTTGACCCAACCCTAGTATGGGTATTTAATGGGTATTTGATTTTAGGGCTTGTATGTGAATGAGTTAGTGATATTTAGCCTAGTTCTTGCTAGAACTATAGAATTAATTGTTGCAAACATCGATTAATGCCTTTATGACTTAGTCTCTACTTGAGAAAGAGGGATTAAGTCTAGGACAACTAGGCTAACAAGATATTGTGGTGAACCAAAGAAAATAGCCTCAATAAAAGGGTTAAACCTAGAGATAGCAATACCTGACTTAAGCTAATATCACTATATTTGTATGAATACCCATTTGGCTTGAGAAAGTCAAATTTGGCAAAATCACTCAAACTACCGAGAGGTATAATGTGAGTACTCGGGTGTGATATTACAATCCCAACCAATCAAGCTTGCCCTAGATTTTGCTAGCCGTTAGATATCCACCTAGGTGGAATTCACGACCCTAGTCTCTTTAAACACTTGAAAAACAACAACAAAAATGTTGTCTTTAGTTTCAATCATTACAATCTTTAGAGTAAAGTTAGAAGTAGAAATCAAACCCAAACTTATGGAAGTGTAACTAGACCCAAAGCTTGCATGTAGCTTAGATATAAACCTAATTCCAAATATTAACTCCCAGTGGATTCGATCCCGACCTAGTTGGGTTAAAATTGCATCGACCACCCTCACTACTCAATTGTAGTCTAGGCTTGGACCCGATCAAAACTTCAAAAGATTTTCTGGAAATAATTTTATTATTTTATTGTTGTATGCGGATGACATGTTAATTGTAGGAAAAGACAATGAGTTGATCTTAAAGTTGAAGGGAAATTTTTTCAAATCATTTGATAGGACTTGGGCCCAACACAATAAATTCTGGGCATGAAGATAGTTCGAGAGCAAACAAGCAGAAAGTTGTGGCTTTCTCAGAAGAAGTACATTGAACGTGTACTCGAACACTTCAACATGAAGAATGCTAAGCCAGTCAGCACACATCTTGCTAGCCATCAGAAGTTAAGAAAGAAGATGTGTCCTACAACAATGGAGGAAAAATAGAGCATGACCAAAGTTCCTTATTCCTATGCCGTCGGAAGTTTGATGCATTCAATGGTATGAACTAGACCTGATATTAATCACGCTGTTGGTATTTTCAGCAGGTTTCTTGAAAACCCTGAAAAAAAACATTGGGAAGCAGTCAAGTGGATACTCAGGTACCTGAGAGGTACCGTGGGAGATTGTTTGTGTTTTAGAGGATCTGATCCAATCTTGATGAGCTATACAGATGCTGATATGGCAGGTGGCATTGGTAATCAAAAATTATTTGTTTATATTTTTAGGGGGAGCTATATCATGGCAGTCGAGGTTGCATAAGTATGTCGCACTCTCTACAACTGAAGTGGAGTATATTGTTGCTACTTCAGCTGGAAAGGAGATTATATGGTTAAAATGTTTCCTTCAATAGCTTGGATTGCATCAGAAGGAGTATGTCGTCTATTGTGACAATTAAAGTGCAATAGATCTTAGCAAGAACTCCATGTACCATGCAAGGACCAAAAACATCAATGTGAGATATCACTAAATTCGAGAAATCATAGAGAATGAATCTCTAAAAGTCTTGAGATTTCTACAAGTGAGAATCCCGCAGATATGCTCACCAAGGTGATACCAAGAGACAAGTTTGAATTGTGCAAAGAACCTGACGGCATGCACTGAAGCTAGAAGTTCGATGTTACCTCCTTCAGGTGAATGGGTCTGGAGGGGAAGATTTTTAGGATCCATCCTCGTAATGAAAAAAGGAAGGAAAAGTGTCTGATTCCATTATGACATTTTGGTTTTGATTTGCAAATCTGCAAGTTGTCAAAAATAGTAGGCGTCATACAAAGCAATTTGCAATTGCAAATTGTAATAACCTATTGTTTTGATTGGTGGAAGATTGGGCGCTCAACGCTATAAATGGATAGCTTCGGCTCTCGTTTCTACGGACCTATCTCAGAGAAAAATATACCTGAGAGCATATATAGCAGTGTTTGATATTCACATGCGATGTAGTTTGTGAGAAAAAATAGAGAGTGTGAACGATATTGTAGTAAGGTGAGAATCTCAAAAGAGGGTTATTTTATTTTGAGTGTATAGTGGATCTTGCAGTATTTACTTGGGGCTACGAAAAATAAAATTCCTCATAATAGTGGATTACTTTGCTCCTCTCAAGCCTGTAAGTTTTTCCTTATTTAGAAGGGTTTTCCACGTTAAAATCCTTGTGTCCTTGTTGTTCTTTTTATTCTTGTTGATTACTGTATCTCGACACTACGTTATTATTCCGTTGTTATTACCGTGAATATGATTTCTGTAGGGAGTCTATTCCCAACACTTAATAGTCACATAAATGTAATGACATGTCAAATTATAAGTCCCATATATATATATATATATATATATATATATATATATATATATATATATATATATATACACACCACTGTATAACACGATACAATACTTCTCTATTGGTATTTTGATATGATATGGATCAAAATGTGAGAATGTGTGCTAAATCGAGTCAGCATATACAGTGGTATCTGATAGTGTAGGAAAAAATTGGAAATTTTTACCTCCTATAGTAGAGGTTAATACCTTATTTATTTTAAATAAATATCATTTTGAAAATTATATTCTATAGCTACATTTTGATTTTTATAGCCAAATATCTATTTATGGTTACCTACTACCCTTAAGCCATAAAATACGTTTGTATTATTTTTCTCTCTCATTCTTTCAGATTCTTCTTCTTAAGCATTCTCGGTAGGGAAACTTACACAAATATCCCAAATAAATCTCAACTTACCAACATCTAGCCATTAATCATAGACTTACCAAAACTAGCCAACAAAAATTAAAAATCCAAATAATAAGGTTCTTTCTCTCAAAGAATCACATACAAAAATTACCTTCCATATTTTTAAGCGTGATTAGCAACATTGGATACACGATGGAAAGGAAATTTCATAGACGGGGTAGCAAATAAGGTGATGAAATACAAAAATCTATACAATATTCCAAAAATCTAAACAAAAAAGAAACTTTTTCGATGGGTATAGTTGAAATTCATTAAAAATATATAAATAATTCAATATACAAAATTTGAGAAAGATTGGAGGTGATTTGGACTGGTTTTGTATCAAAATTCATAATTAAATCGAGTTCAAAAAAGCCTTCTGCGACACATGTATCAAACATGTATCATGCATATATCTCACACACATGTATACATGGATATACATGTGATACACAATTGATACAAATTTGATACATATGTGATACACAAATGATACACATATCATTTTTTTTCATGTTCATTTTTTACTTCGAATTTTTAATTCAAACCACCTCAAAAACTTTACCAAATAATCCCAAAACTAAGATTCAAGCTCCTTAAGTTGTTCCCAATCTATTCTAAGAACACTCACTCAAACGAAGCAAAAATTTGATTTTTTTTACTACAAATAGCTAATTGGCTAATTTGGCTAATATTAGTAATATTTTGTGAATTGGTCAATTTTTGTAATGAGCTACTTATAAATGGACATAGCTGGTAATTTCCCTTCTCGGTATCAATCTATCCTTGTTCTTCAGTTATAAAACCCAACAAAAAAACTACACATCTCTCACTCTTTGGATTTGAAATCAATGTAAACCCTGCTCTGAATGTTACCAGCAAACCAATCCAATTTTCAACCCTTCCGATTCCATTACCTACACTCACCTCTCTTGCGACTCACCCTAGTGTTTCTCTCTTCATCTCCATATAAATCCCCGTCTTCCTCTTCTCTTTGTCATTCTAGGGTTCTGCCCAATCTGGGGTTTTCCGTCCCAATCCACAAGCGCCATTAAAATTCAAGGGCTGACCACGGTAGTTAGACTGCTGTTCACCACTTTTGAGACAAGCGAAACTATCAGTTTTTTTACTGTACAGGATGCGTGGGAACAGTGAGATTCAGGGTTTATGCTCGATGGCAGACTCGTCAAAAATTAGGGTTTTTTCTTGAACAAAGACGACGGAGTTTGAGACTGAGCAACTTTACTTTCTGTTAATATATTTCATTATTTTTTCAATGTATCACGCTGTATTTTCATGTATTTCATTGTATTCACTGTCTTTTTCTTCATTGTATTCACTATCTTGCTATATTCCATGAATGTGGTCATATGTTATTTTAATTAATATAATTTATGTATTCAGATGTATTATATAATTTCTCTGAAGATTGCTATATTTTTGGGGTATTTTTCAGTTGAGAATCTTTTATATAACTGGAAATACAAATTTGTGTGTTATAATTGAGTTTGTTGAGTTATATTAGGAGTCTATTATGTTAATTGATTCACTTTCCATTTAAAAACAGTGTAATTCCTTGTTTCACGCCGTTAATAAAGTCGAATACAATAATAAGTCCATTTGTAATCCCAAGTTTCATGCCATGAATACAATCGAATACACTTGAATACAACAACTGATTAGCTGGACTTCCCTGATTTACGCCTATTTTTGCTACTGTATTCATGAATACAGTAGCTTAAATACTTCTAATACAATCTTATAACAACAAAAAATATATCTACAATCCGTAATATAGCAAATGGTATCTATAGATAACTAATTACCAATAAAGATAGTGCTTTACGAAAATTTCTCAAAAAATAATACACTAGTTCAGCCCGCATCTTTCATTTCTAGACGGGAGTGTTTGACACCACATTATGGAAAAGATAAGTTAGCAAAACCGATATGGGTACCCTCTCCTATAGGCAATCCAGTGGTCCAGTCTCGACCATAACATACGGCTAAAATCTTGTCCTTCTATGAGCAATTAAACAACAATTTCGATCTTCGAAACAAAGTTTTGATTAAACATGCTCTTGTTATGAAATAAAGACTGTAAAGTAAAGACAAGTATAGATAGAAACTGATATATTATTCGAATTCAAACTGATGTACATAAAGAAATGAAAACTCTTCTATTTATAGAAGAAAGGAAGTTGTTGTGTAAGCTGCTACTGCAAGCTGCTGTGTAAGCTGCTACTACAACCTGTTGCGTAAGCTACTATAAGCTGCTACTATAAGCTATTGTGTAAGCTACTACTACAAGCTGCTATTATACCAGATATGTATAATCTTATACTAAGAGTAATGTTTATCCATAACGGAGTACTGAAAAGATAAGCTCATTATACCTGGTATGGATAATCTTCTACCGGGGATAGTGTTTATCCATAATAGAGTATCGAAAGGATAAGCTTATTATACCCGGTATGGATAATCTTCTACCGGAAATAATGTTTATCCGTAACCGGATACTGAAAGGATAAACTTATTATACTCGGTATGGATAATCTTCTACCGGGAGTAATATTTATCCATAACCGGGCACCGAAGTGATAAGTTTCTTCAGGAAGCTTATTTACAACGGAGTATGAACATCCATAATATAATATATTTATAACACTCCCCCTTGGATGTTCATTAAAAGACAATGTGCCTCATTAAAACCTTACTAGGAAAAACCCCGTGGGAAAAAATTCTAGTAAAGGAAAAAGAGTGCACATATTTAGTAATACGAATTGCTAGGTGCCTCATTAAAAACCTTATAAGGAAAACCCTGTGGGAAAAAACCTTAGTAAAGGAAAAAAAGAGTGCATCGCGTATTTTACTCCCCCTGATGAAAACCTTGTTTCAAATATTTGAATCTCTGCATTCTAATCTTGTATCTGCATAACCAATACGATCTGTATCACTTTTGTTAGCATTAGCAAGATACATAAGTGCATAGCAATTGCACTGAGATAGAGTATTTCAGGACCAAGGAGTTCCTCATCCTTTTTTGGAGGTCGGAACGGATCCTTATTCACTTCAAGTGATCGAACACCCATTGGTGTACTTAATGGGTATGCTTTGTCCATGTAAAGGCATTTAAAGACCCTTTCTGTATAGGCAAATTTATGGACAAAGATCTCTTCTGCTAAATATTTAATTTTCAGACCAAGATAAATTTTGGATCTTTCATCTCAAATTCTTTCTTAAGTAATTCAATTGCCTTTGGAGATCTTCTGGGGTTCCAACAAGATTTATGTCATCAACGTAAACATCAAGTGTAACAAATTCTGATGACATTTTCTATATAAAAAAACATTGACAAATAACATCATTTATGTAACTTTCTTTCAGCTAATATTCACTGAGGCGATTATATCACTTGCGCCCAGATTGATTTAAACCGTACAAAGATCTTTATAATCTGATCGAGTACATTCCCAAGGATTTGAACTATATGCTTCAGGTATTTTAAATCCTTCAGGGATCTTTATAGAGATTTAATCAAATAAGTCATATAGGTTATGACTCGCATTTAAATGGCATGACATCTTCAGGTGTCTGGATTGCTGGTCCGATCCTCACAATATTGTGCACTATATTGTATCAAATATATTGTTGACGGTCATTTTGTATCGGTTCCTAAGCGGCATAATTTGTTGAGATCTCATCACTTTCTTTATTTTCAGGTACCTCAACTTCTTCTGGAGTTCCATGAAATGTTATGTCATGGGCTCTTTTAGAGCTCATTTCCTCCTCATTATGATCATTAGCTCCTTATCATTTTTCAAGGATTGTTACCTTTGGAACCGATTGGTTTACCACGCTTCATGCGTACAGTAAACTCTATCCTTCAGGTACTTTAAATTTTAATAGGAGCATTTGCAACTGAAATATGATATTTGATTTTGGATCAGCAAACGCTTCTGGCATTTGACTGGAATTATCTTCTAAGTGAGGATCATATTAATGATAATTCGATTCATATAGCATATTTTTCAGCTGTTTATTCCATTCCTCAGATGTTAGAAAAACGAACATATATCCCCAATCTTCTTTGGGAAACATATTTTTGTGCATTGTGGTAGAGAAATTAATCATATACCACACATCAAAAGATAGTAAAATATTTGATTTCTGATCCTAAATCAATTATGAGGGGAGGACTTATCATATATTGTTGGTTTGATGCATACAAGTGTTGTTATATGCAATTTAGAAAATCTTGGACCAACACATGAAGCTTTGTTCTCATAAACAATAGTTTAGCCATTAATAGGATGTATTCACTGATAAACTAGCTTGTATATAAACCAGCATTATCAAGATGAACTGTCTTGATTTCATAATCTGAAAATAATACTCTTAAGTGAGAAAAGCAATTTCACATGATAATAAACATACATGTAACCATCTTATATATGCATCTATAAGTGGTTCACATGATAGGTGAATGGACCCATATTCACCTTTTATATAATTCAGAATCAGGGATCTTAGTCCCAACTTTAGCTGGTATAATCAATTTATTATGAGAACAATCAACATAGGAGAATTCTTGAAGAATCTTCTAGTTCTTCAGTGTATGCTTATCTAAATTCTCAAATAGCTCATTTAAAATGGCAAATGAAAACTTCAAGTTTATCATTGCATGTGCTATCTCTTAGTAAACTTCTGGTTTATTACATAAACTTTTGCATTAGTAAACTTCTGATTTACTGTGGCTACTTTTGTATTAGTAAACTTCCGGTTTATGATGTAGTATAAATCGAAGAATAAGGCGGGTAACTTCTCATATACATATTATTTTACCCCCTATGATTGCGGAAACCTGAAGACTTTCAATCTTTCAATCATCTATAGTCTCAATATGATAGCCATTTATTTTAGTAAACTTCGGGTTTACTACAACATATGTTTTGACCATAATCATATAATATGAATGACATATTTGTAAATAGACTCTTCGAGAGCCTTCATTTATTATTCACAATATAATATTTATCGGACACTACTGGTGTCATGTGTTTTCTAGACAAACAGTTAGCTCTTCAGAAGTTGTTGATACATTTTGTACTATTAAATATTGCTCAGACACTTCTGGTATCATAAGAGAAAATTACAATCAAATAAATAATTGTTGAAGCACAAGAAAACTCCTCTTCATAATATTTTCCTACTTCATGAGGCAATTTCAATTGTATTACTTCTTCAGGAGCAAATTAAAATAGGAAATATTGAGTATATATTCTCTCGATTATATTACCTCTTCTGGAGGTGAATCATAATATATTTGCATCAAGAGTGCGTTCATATTTAACAGATTTATTAATATTTTCACATTCACTTCAGGGAATGGATTATTATTATCAAAAGTTCTAATCCTTCAGGAAAATTCATAATTATCTGAATGCGCATTAATCACATTAAATTGTGATGCCTCAACCTCTTTTAAATTATTTACTACTTCAGGAGCAAATCGAGGCGTGCATTTAATATAGAGAATATTTATGTAGTTTATCTTCAATTGTAACCATAGAAAGCCTAAATTATCACTTCTAGTGATCATAGGCATATACCACTTCTGGTGGTTAACAAAATATAGTTACAATGTAATATACGAAATATAACCACTTTTGGTAGTTGTATATTTCTTGCAAACTCTGCTAGAGTTTAAGTTGATCTAATAATGTTATCCATATTCTTCAAAATGACATAAATAA
>MU674274.1:17346-43537 GCA_026770625.1 Nicotiana glauca | reverse complement strand
AGGGGGGGGGAGGGGGGGTTACACCATAGAAACCGTTTCGTTTTATCTTTGGTAGTGGGGTTGCAACTTGAGTAAGACAAAGCAGCGAAACATATAACAGAAACAGGGAAGAACGCAAAGGTTAAAAATGTATACAATAAGTCACATTGTTAGAACAAAAGGCAGATTATGACTGGATGATTAATTACAATGACAGAGAGCCAGACTCAAAACCAGACTCAAAACCAAAGCTATGACTGCTTAATAGGTAAGCCAAACCTCCATGTAAACCTATCTGAATTTGGGTTCATAGGGTGACACAGAATTAAGCTATTGTCATGCATCTTTTTATTCCTTTATTCCCGCTAGGGTGGGAGTTGCAGCAGCAGCCCCTTGCAGATCAGATAACGAGAAAGATCTCCATGAACTGAATTTCTGTTCCGGAGGAAATGATGAGCACTCATTGCTATATCTTCGTGATTGCGGAGGCAGGGGAGGAAGAGCGAGACAAGGTGATGATGGGCTTGAGTTCAAAGACTCGGAACTATTATAGCTGTCAGAGCAGCTCATAGCGGCAGCAAGCGCTGATGAGCTTCTAGAGTTGATTGGTCTTTTGTACATCCCACCATTACCAATACTTGGGATGCGACTAGGATTTTTGCCAAAGAAATTGTTGTGAGCAAGCAGGTTCTTGCGTTTCCTGGTGTATGCATCTTCCGGCTTGACAATTTCTTTAACAGATGAAATTGATGCCGCATCAGCTAGACTGGTAAAAGATTTCGATTTACCAGCATAAAACTTTGAAATGCTCCTCCTGGAAAAAGGCAGATGGGCATAGTTAGTGCTTAAGACAATAGGACAAACATATTGCTTATAACGCATCTATGAACAACAAAATTCTTTCTCATTTAAACTCCTGCACCCTCTCTTTTGTCCATCTTCGTAGAGAATACTCGAATAGAAGAAAAGAAATTAAAGTTCCTAAACATGTTAAAATTTGCAATAATAAGAATTAAATAAAAAAATAATGCTCATGTTAAATAAAATACATTAACAATATAGACTTGTGACGTTTCAAACTTGAAGGAGCATCTCAGGAGAATATCAGCCTCCTGTATTTTCGATAAGAAAGAGAGTGGTCCAATCTCCCACCTTACCCTAAAAAATAAAAAAGAGAGGGGGGGGTACAATATCCTTTATATCGCAAGGCATTTTATCCATACTATGACCTATATGCCCTGGTGACACTGGCATACTCCGAGGAACAAATCCAACATACGTGAAAAGAACAAGGGCCTTCATAAATCATAATTTCCTAGCTGTCAGTGTATGGAAAATCTTTAACTATCAGATGAGAACACAAGGCAAAGTAGTTGTAGCTCCAAGCAGCCAGGTAATAGATAATGCAAACGACTCAACTTATTAATTGCAGTACCTCCAAAAGCACATCCTATTGACACCAGACTTGTGTCACATTTTTTTCAAGCTTGGTACAAAACTCATCTAATGGAACCAAAATTTCATTTTAAGGGCATCAGACCTAAAATCCTAACTAAGGCTTGCAAGGACTAAGCTCTGGATTTTTCTTTAACAAAAAAGAATAAGCTTTAAAATTTTTTTTTTTTTTTACACATGTTAAATATACCCATTCGTCCATAAAAAGAGTAAAACCCCGCCCTAGAAGTTTAATAAAAGGTGGGATCCAATCCTTAACCCTCAAAATGAAGGAACTTATAATATACCCAACCTCCCAAGACCGAGTCAAGCCACATCTCAGTTACTCCTTAATTCTTTATATAGAAACCATCTAACTGATGCATTCACAAACACTACAGCACGCCGAAAGCAAAATACATTTCTAGCCGACCTTTCACATTCCTGGCTCATTTCCTTGCATTTTCATGAACAAAACAAACTACACAGTAGAGCAACCTTGATAGTGATAAATCTCATTAGTATATAAATTAAATAATCCATAGATCGCAGACTAACCTTAAATCTCCAAATTAATTGTAGAAAAAAAGACCATCATTTACAGACCTGTGTATAGCCACATTTAGCCTGTCTTTGCTATAGAGAAATGATCTCCCTGATATATTTATTTCCGCTGTTAACCTTGAAATATAAAAAAAATTGCTTTTCCAAGAAAAATATTTTTCACGAAAAGAGGAAAAATAACTTTCCAACACATTGTTATAAACATTTAATACTTAAGAGAATTAAAAATATACTTTTCTTTAACAACTGTGCTTTCCGGCTAATTTCATCAGATATCAGCTATCTCCACTGAGACTACATTTTCATAAAAATACTTTCTTTATACCCTTATATCTCGAAACAGCATTAGAAATTTTTTTTTTTTTTATTTGCATCGGGTGTCCGAGTCTCGACTAATCCGGGGTACACATGCCCTCGCCAAGGAGTTTCCCGCAAGTGCAGCACGGTTAATTCAGGTTTTACCAGTCCGATGGCCCTCAATGGGTTTCGAAGTTGAGACTTGAAAGGGAGCAAAGCCCAAGCTCAAGTCAATTCCGAGCAGGCCAACCCTGAGGGTTTCCTATAACAATTTTTTTCTTCACACCAAGAACCCAGTTAAATGGACAATTAACTTAAAAATCACAAAGGGGTAAAAAAAAAAGACTAAATCCACAGTTACAAAAAAATATAAATAAATAATCCACATACTTTATAGGCAAAACCTCCTCCAAAGCCTCCAAATTATCCAAACCTCCTCCAGTTTTGAATGGACTCTGCACTTCCTCGCCATCCCCGTCACCGTCCACGCCGTCCGATGAGGATCTTCCCGCCGGAGAGTCGTCACTGTTTCTCCCGATTGAAGAGGAAGACGAAGTAGCAGACGAAATAGAGCTCCGATCTTCTTCCTCGTCCCGAAGATCACCGACGCCGAACTCCGGCGACTTGTAGATCGGAATAGACGTAATCCCGTGGCCGAATCCTGACCGTTCGATCCGAGGATCTCTGCTATTATTCCTTTCCAACACAATCGACATAGCTTCCAATCAATTGTGAAAAAGTATAAGATAGATATATAAGGACTAGAGTGTTTGTATGTATATATTAATATAAGTAGAGAGAGAGAAAGAGAGAGGAGTAATATTGGATGAGAATCTAGAGAGAGAAGATGGAATAAAATGGGGGAAGATGAGAGCCTTATCTTTATCCAGACAAAGTAACGAAATAATGCAAGTTGGATAATTAAACAAGCTTATCTTTTTATTCTTTAAAAAAATTTAAATGAGGAAACTGAGGATTTACTATTGTGCATGCCCTGACAACACGCAGTACTAGTTGTTTTTAGGTACCATCTGGACCGGTTGTCCCAATTATGATGTCCTCGTAAGAATAAAAATTTTATTTTTTATATCGTATTACTAACACTAATTGTATAAGATATACGAGGGTGTTTATAAAAATCCAAAAAATCGAATCAAACCGAAAATCAAACTAAACCGACCAAAAAATCGATACTTTTTTGTTTGGTTTGATTTTGATTTTGAATTTTAAAAACCGATCCAATTTGGTTTTGATTTTAATCAGAAAAAATCGAAAAATCCGACTATAGGAGTAGCTATTTTAAATTTATTATTACATATATATATATATATATATATATATATATATATATAAAAAGTTTCAAAAATTTAATGGTAAACGTTGATAGTTTGCACTTTTAATATAGTTTTTTACCTTTATATTCTAGTTTGATTGATTGTTTTGTTTTGTCTAGTGTAAGAATTTATTTCGTGTTAAAAATAATATATTTTTAATTGACTCCTTAAATTATTCATCAGTATTTGATTCAATTATCATCAATATATCTTGGTAAATAGTAAATTTTTCAAAGGGCAATTGATTTGATAGTGTTACGTTAAAAATGTGGTCGTCGGAATATATGTTTGATCGTGTATGTCTTATATTTAAGAAAGAACCAACAAATAACCGAAAAAATCGAAAAAAAAGACAAAATCCGACATAAATTGAATTGAGAAAAAACCGACTTAATTGGTTTGGTTTGGTTCTAATATTTGAAAAATTGACTTACTTGGTTTGGTTTCTTTTAAGGGAAAACCGATCCAAACCGAACCGTGAACACCCCTAGAGGTATCCTTTCTGTCTCACAGTTTTGTGGACTCACATTTTTTGTGGACCTGGATGTGTAAGATTGGGGTCCATAAATTTATAAAACAAAAAGGAACTTCGTACAACCAATGTAAGTTGTATGAGACACACAATAAAACTTCTTGGATTTTGTTTCAATATTTAGCTTATAATTAACTTGATTTAATTCATAACTTTAAAGTAAACTTTAAACAGATTATTAGCCCGTTTGGTCAAACTGCAAAAATCAGCTTATTTTGATAACCACTTTTTTCAAAAGTGCTTTTCTCAAAAGTGTTTTTCTCAAAAGTACTTTTGGTGAGAAATAGTTTGTGTTTGGCTAATTAGTTTGAAAAGCACTTCTGAGCAGCAATTAGTATTTGGTCAAGCTGTCAAAAACTGTTTCTAAGTGTATTTTTCAAAAAATGCTTCTCAAAAAAAGTGCTTTTGGAGAGAAGCTATTTTTTTCTACATCTCCAAAACTGTTTCTGTTTCTTCTCAAAAGTATTTTTTTTCCTTTAAAAAGCTTGGCCAAACACTCAATTTTTTGCCAAAAGTGCTTTTGGCACACAAAAAAAATTATTTTCAGCCAAAAATAAATTTGGTCAAACAGGTTATATATGTCAAGTGGTTCAATTCGCTCTGAAATGTGTAAATCTAACAAGATCTACCTAGTTATTAGTTGTACTCTTAAGCCAAAAAGGACATCGGGTATTCTAAGCAAATGCGAAGTTTATTACCAATTTATGTGAAATTTTATTTTTTGTCTGTTTTAAAAAATAAAATTTTTCTTTAAAATTTAATAATAATTTAATTTAAACTTACAATTCTACTTTTAATAAAAAAAATTTATAATCAAACAAATAATGTAAACTTTTTTTAACTTGTGTATAATCAAACAAGTCCAATAAACGAGAACGGGGAATACCAAATAGCAGTAGCAATTTTGACTGAGTCAAATGTATGCATTAAGAGAAAAGTCAACTAGTTGGAACTTACGAGGAAGTGGATACAACGTGGCATAAATCTAGGATTGATGTTTTCCGGTGACATGTTAGCTGATTAGTCCAAGTAAACTGGGATCCTATGCCTTCGCTAAGGATTAAGGAAGACTTCATTCTGTGATCATCTTTATTTATTTTCCTTTTTTGGTGTATTCCACCGATGATATATATTCGTTTTGAGGCAAGGATTAATTTGAATTTGCAGGTATAAGGCTAGTTAGAAGAGAAACCCTTTCTGCCAAGATTATTTTTTAATTGCTAGATGGTGAACCGAGATCTCTAATTAAAAATTAATGTATTTTATTCATCTTTTTTCGTTTTGGTTAAAAGGAAAATTTATATTAACCAAAAGCTATATTATACATTACCTGCTTATTGAACTCTAGACAGGTCAAATATTAGCTTTTAAAATTATTGTAACATACTATATTGAATATCTTTTGCTGGAGAATTTCTTTTTCCTTCTTTCAATATTTTTAATATTGTTAGTAAAATTTCTCGTTTCGCTACTTTTAAAAAAACAAATATAAACTGATATATGCCATCCTACTCCACTGTCTGCTACAAGACTTCTTACCTTTCTGGAAGGATATAAGTGCAGCAACTTCCTCCAATGACTGAATATTATGCTGGTCTCTGGCCTACATATGCAATTGTAATGCTATTTCTGTAATTATGCCATAGCTTCTTCTGCTCTCTGTTTTCAAAGACCGGGAACTCGTTTGGGACTCGTCCCGAGGCGGAATACTCATAAAACACTTATTGGGTTTATGTGTGGGGTTTAGTCCCGTGAGATTTACGCCTCGGCCGTCGGGTTTACGATCCGGACGCGCCCAACATCCAGCGTATTGGGCTCGCCTAATAGAATTTATGTAATTGTATGTAACTAACTTTTTAAGTCCTTAAATTTTCTTAAATCATTGACTGTTCAAAAAAAAATCTCAATCATAAGTCATTAAGTTGAGAGTATTTTGTGTCATAATTAAAATAAAAATTATTATACGTGATCCGCTAAGACTTGTATGATAGCTAATTGTAAATAAATTTTTCATTTGAAAAGTATTTATTTACTAATTTTTATCATGTCTTTTCCATAATTTTTTTTAGAATTATTTTTCTAAATATTTTTTTTTCACGTTTACGAGATACAATACGCATTAGTTTAATAGCTCCGTATTAGCTAGTAACTATTTACAAATAATTATTTATCATGGTATTGTATATTGAATTATGTTTCACTTTATTAACTTGTTGAAATTTAAAAAATAATGCTAGAGAATTATATTGAAATTGTGAATTATATTTTTAAATTAATTCTCTTTCTAATAGAAATTAAAGCATATTAAATAAAATGAGTATTTAAGAAAACTATCAATTTATAATATCGAAATTCTTTCAAGATTCATTACTCCTTAAGAGATACATATAAGATTTCATATCGAATACATTACTTTTGATGTTTGAGTTGTAATGGCATTGCAGCTAATTTGCATATTATGATATATGTCATATTTTTCATTTTATTCATAGTTGAATTATACTTTGTGAATATATTAAATAGATTATTTGTTATAATTTTATGAATTTAATGTAATTTTTATTTTTTTTATTTTATACTATTTTAATTTTTTTGAAATTAGTAAAATTTAAAGATCCGTAGGATTTACACCTCATGTCTCAGGGCTTACGCTTCGCCTCATCAGAGGTAAAACTCCCATCCATTTTAATTTATGCGAACATGTTTGATTGAGCACGGAATTTAAGAAAAAATGAAGACTTTTGAAATTTGTGATCCTAAACAAGTCAAAAGGGGTCTAGAGTATTTGTGTAGCTATAAAAGATTCTCATTAAGCGTAAAATTAAAAGTTTAATCTACATTGCTTTCAAATTTAAAAGGAATTATTTTTTTTTGTAACGAATCAAATAAAAAATAAGTTTAGAACGGAGGGACTAATAAAGGATGAGTTTTTGTCCTGGATTTTCTAATGAATCAACTGAGAAGAAGATCCCATCATTATAATTGCCACATTGATTGATCTCCACCCATACCAAATTCTACTAGTAGGACATAAGTGTAATTTTCAACAAACTCCCACGCCACACCAATTTTTTGAAATGAGCTTAAGGGATCTTTTGGTATATGTGATGAGATCATAATTCCGGGATAGAGTTTGAAATCAATTTTATTGGGCGTTAACTAATTTTGAGATAATTTAAACTGAAATAATTTAGACAAGAGGGATTGCTCTGATGGTAAGCAACCCCCATTTCCAACGGAGAGGTTGTGAGTTCGAGTCTCCCAAAGAGCAAGGTGGGAAGTTCTTGGAGGGAAGGATGTCGGGGGTCTATTTGGAAACAGCCTCTCTAACCTAGGGTAGGGGTAAGGCATGCGTACACACTACCCTCCCCAGACCCCACTAAGTAGGATTATTCTGGGTTGTTGTTGTTGTTAAACTGAAATACTGATATTAGTTATTGAAGGTGTAATAACTAATCCAATAGGACATCCCACCTCCTGGGATATCCCACCATAGTACCAAACGACGATAAAAGCTTTATTCTGCTTAATTCTGGTTTCAAAGCATCTAACTAAGTCTATCTTATTCTTATTACGGAAAAAGGATTATATATGCAAGTGAACTATGCAAATTCGGACAGATATGTTCGTTGTTACTAGTTTAGCACAGATATGCCCAATCCGTCCAATACTTGCCCTTAGTTTAATGGAACCACTATTTTTTCTTTCTTAAATAATTAATAACTGGACTCAACTAAACTCTGCTGACTTGATCCGTTAGGACCCCATCCATCCTTATTTCAAAGATATTTTTTGAAATACTATTTTTGTTTGATCAAGAAATTATGTGATAATCATATTTATTTATTTGAGTAATGTGATAATAGATTTTTTTGTTATAAATTATTTCGGGAAGTGATCCTACTAAAAATAATAATTAATATTTATTATTTTATTAATATAATATTTGAATTAATTTGTGCTTTCTTTAATTATTTTACCATCTATTTTTATTTTGCTCGGTGGTGCTTGTTATGAAATAATATTTGTAATAAAATAATTAATTAATAAAAATAAAAAAGAAGTACCATTATTTTAACAATGGTGCTTGTAATGAAATAATATTTGTTATGACGTAATTAATTAATAAAAATGAAAAAGAAGCACCAATATTTTAACAATTTATTATTTATTTCATAAAAAAAAATTGTAATGCAGAAATAATCCAATAAACTAATAATAAATCATATAATGATCACTTATCTAAACAAAAAACATGAATCCATCAGATTAAGTTATAGCGAATATGGAGTTCTTTGTATTTGTATTTGTATTGGTAAAAAATACAAATAGATTGTGAGAAAATAAAAATATAGTAAAATAATTGAAGAAAGCATAAACTAGTTTGAATATTATATTATTAAAATAATAAATAAATATCAATTACTACTTTTAGTATGATTACTTTCCGAAATGATGTATAACAAAAAAAATTGATTATCAAATTACTCAAATAAATTAATATGATTATCACACAATTTCTTATCAAATAAAAATAATATATCAAAAAATATCTTTAAATAAGGATGGGTTGGGTCCTAACGAATCGGATCGGCAGATTTTGGTTGCGTCCGATTATTTATTATTTAAGAACGAAAAAATAGTGGTTCTGTTAAACTAAGGGAGTGAAGAGTAAGTATTGAACGGATTGGACATAGTTGTACCATATTATTAACGACGGACATATATATCCTAATTTACATAGTTCACTGGCTTATATAGCCCTTTTCCGTTCTTATTAAGGAAGATATTAAACTCTCTCCATAACTGTCTTATCACAATCCTTAGTGGTGTGTGATCAACTTATTTCGTCCAACTAAATAAATGTGCTATTGCTTGTTTAATACTCGTAGAGGTTATTTGATTCAATCATAATTATGCATAGATGATTATGCATGCACTATAATACCTAAATTTTTAGGAGTATAAAGATTAATAACACCTAGTATTTATATCAAGTATATGAAATAATATTTCAGATCATGAATACTTTATATCGATATTGGTTGTACCAGACTACCAGTAATAAATTGAAACATAATCATATGAATTAAACATATTGTTTGACTCAAAAGATATTGGAATCTTTGTGAAAAAATTAATTAAAGAAGATGAAAGGGTAAATCTTAGCTAAGTATAATAAACTCTAAAACCAAAAGATATTAGAAGTGAACACAATGAGTAATGTTTCTTGATCCTTACAGGAGAGACTGCTCAAGTACTAAAGATGCCAATCCTTTATCTAAGAAGATGTTACAATCGGTATCCTTAGTTAATTTCGTCCTCGAGACCCCTTTACAAGATATATCTCTCACTATATATATGGGACACCTCCCCTTCTAAACCCTAAAGGACATGTCATAAGGAATATTCGAGAGTATATTTCTCGTGCCCCTGTTGGGCATACATTACTACAAAAATCATACATCCTCTATTTGTTGCTTGTCGTCCTTGATAATCGGCATAAAATATGTATATTTTGATATATAACGCCTCGCATTTTGCTCTTGTTTCGATGATTTGAGATGTTTAACATGATGATTTGTGCTAAATTATGGTGTTTCTATGTGTAGGAATCATTCGGATGCAATTTGGGACGAAAGGGCGCGAATTAGAGCGAAATCGGAGCAAAAACGTAGAAAGCCAATTTTGAGGGCCACAACCAGCGTGGGGCGCTCGCTGTGGCCCAATTTCCAGTAGTTAATTATTTTGAGCGCCAGGGCCAGTGCCCGACGCTGCGCTGGACGCTAGAATCGCAAAAGTGTTCTATTTCGTACCAAAAAGGGCATAATTGTCAAAAAAAACCTACACACATCTTAAAAAGGCATAAACCCCTATTATTGAGGGAATGATCTGATTTTAGAGAGAGAAGGAGGAGGAAACTCATCTTGGAGAAGAAAATCAAGAGGAACATCAACTTGGAGCAAGGATTGAAAGAGTTTTTCTAAATCTTCTCCTAGTATTTACTTATATTATGTCTAAGACTTTTATTGTTGATTTTTGTATGAATATGAGTAGCTAAAAACCCAAATATTCTGGGGTCATGGGTGTTAGATGATCTTGTTATTTGAAGCTTAGATTGAAGATCTTGAATTTATTGTTATGGGTTGTTTATTTGATTTTGCTTTTAATTATTTTACTGCGTAGCTAACAGTGAAATACTATTTATGAATCTTGAGTTAAACTTGAAAAAGGAAATTCTTGATTGCAAATAGAATCAAATAGAACAAGATCTGAATCCTGGGCATCGGGTGAAAGATTTGCGATTAAGATAGACATATACTTAATTGCCTTGTTTGGTTGCAAAATAGGAATTGTAAATGCATTTTTGTTAATATTAATACCATAGACATATATGTATTAATTTAACTTGAATAAGCGTATAAGAACTCGACAGATTCTTATGGGTATTATTAACCCTATAATCAATAACCCGGATAATTCAACAAATCAATCTTAAGTTAAAAAAGTAGCATGATCTCTAGAAAGCCATGACCCTGGAATATCTTTTATATAAATTGTTAAGAGAAAATTGTATAAGTGTTGTAGTAATTTTGTGTTGTATTATTGTTGAATTACTAAGTAAATTGTAAATTGGTTATTTATGTATTTTGTGATAAATTAGCTTGAATTGATAATTGTTTGAGTCTGCATCAGTCGAGAAGTTGATCACAATTCCTCGTGGGAACGATACTTTACTTACTACTATATTACTTGTCGATCGCGTACACTTATGTGAGTGTTTTGGTCGCAACAAGTTTTTGGCACCGTTGCCAGGGAATTAGAAATTAACTATTCTTCTAGGTTAGACTTTTATTATTATTTTTGCAAGTTTTTTCTTCTTCTCTTTTTGTAAATATTTTATTTTTATAACTATTTGATTTTTCTCTTAGTATGTTTCTAGTTCTCTCATCTTGACATCTGGGAATAAAATATACGGAGGTAAGGTTAATGATGAAATATCGCCACTTCTTTACACTTGCATGACTGAAATATCGCCACTTATTTTACACTTGCATGGCTGAAAGATCGCCACTTTATTTACACTTGCATGGCTGAAAGATCGCCACTTTATTTATACTTGCATGGTTGAAATAGCGCCACTTCTTTTACACTTGCATGGCTGAAAGATTTCCACTTTATTTACACTTGCATGGCTGAAAGATCGCCACTTTATTTACACTTGCATGGCTGAAATATCGCCACTTCTTTTGCACTTGCATGGCTGAAAGATCGCCACCTATCGCATATCATGGACTGAAATATCGCCAAATACTGCATTTCATGGGCTGAAAGATCACCAAATTATCTGAAGTCATCATTGATTGGAGGCACCATTTACATAGCCCGAGAACACCATGTCATGGCCTGAAGATCCCTTTAAACTCTTGCATATCATTATTCAAAGGCATCATGGTTTGGAGGCATCATTCTCATATCCCGAGAGCATCATTTCATGGCCTGCAAATCCTTTATCATACACTTCATGGCCCAGGACGTCATGGTCTGAGGACGCCATCCTAACCGTCCAAAGGTAATATTCATGGTCCGACGGGAACTTGCATCACGTTTAAATTTATGAACAATATATTTCTGTATTTCTTTATTTGCAGGTAAACCGGTGAGCAACGACCATCTCGGTAGGAGAAATTCCGCTCCAGTTCCCCGCGGCCCTATCCTGAATATTGCGTCCGTGCTTGAAAGTCGCCATCGGCATACTCCGCTGACGGATCCTGAACTACATATGGCCCGATTCCTATAAGACCAGGGATATGAAGGTAGCTCAGAAGCCATATCACGGCCAAACCTCTTCAAACCATTTCGTTCGGTCAAAATTGGGCATCATATCTTTACCCGACAACTCTTTTATCCTTCCCGGGTAAAAAAGGGCAGCTGTTGATACTAAATTTTTTCCTGTAATTTTAAATATAAAAATACCTTAAAAATAGCCTATATATGTATATATAAGTATACCCCACGGTTACATTATTTTTTCTTAATTTTTCAAAGATTTTTTGAATTAATTTATTGCCCTATTTTATCAAGAAAAAAACCCAATAATTATCCCCCAAATTATTATTTTTTGGTGATTCATTTATTGGATTCTCATATTTATACTAAATATAGCTAAGATATTTTTTACATTTTTTGTTACAAATTTATTTTATATTTTAAGGATAAAATTGCATAATTGCAATATTAGTCATTTTTATGTTTAAATTCGTCTCATGTTTATAAAATGGGATATTATATTTTTAAATTGATAATCATATATTATAAATCATTTTAGTGCTTTCAATTTATTTTCAGAAATTTATTTACTATTTTCTATAAATTAAATGAGAAAAAGGACTATTTAACGTATAGCCAGATTTGGCTTTCTAATTTAGCCTAAATTAAATCAGAACCCAACCCAAATTAAACCAGCCCAAATACCCAAGCCCAATTCCTAAATCTACCCGGCCGAACTAGATTAAATCTTGGCCGTTGATCAATTTTGATCAGCGGTCCCGATCCATTCTTACCAAATTAAACCAAACGACCCCCCAAACCTCTCTCATTCATCACTCGATCGATTCTCATCTCTATCTCTCTATCTCTGGTTCTCTCTAGAACCTTCCCCCTTCCCCTCCGCTCTGATCAGCTTCACTCGCCTTCTCTGGCCACGTCCTGGCCTGAATCCATGGTGGTCTCACCACCTACCAGCCTTCTATGGTTCCTACACGCTTGGTTGCTGAAGTTTCAAGGACTGACCATGAAGAAGCTGGGTCCATACCTTGCTTGATTCAAGTTCTATGGCCATCTCCGGCCTTGCTCCGGCAAGCCATGATTGTTCGAGCCTGACCTCGACTCCTCCTATTTAGATCAACGACTATCCAAGCCTTTGTCACCGTTTGGGTTCCTATGAAACCCTAGCTTTTGAGGTTCTTCTGATTTCTTTAGATCTGTTCTAGATTTGTGTTTTTCCTAAACTTTTAAACGATTTCTTGACATTTCTTTCAAAACTATGCTTTCAAAACCTTTATTTTTTCGATCTAGGGTTTTTGAGTTATTTAGATGTTTCTCTAATTTTCTTTTTCTCTTGTGTGCTTCTTATACTATGTTTCTTCTACTGTGTTCTTTGTGTGTTTTCTTCTACTATGCTTCTTTATATTTTTCTCTTACTGTGTTCTTATTAGTTTATTCTACTACGTTTGTTATTAGTTTCTTCTACTATGTTTCTTTGATTTCTTCTACTGTGCTTCGCATGTTGTTCTTTAACTATGCTTCTCATGAGTTCCGCTACTGAAAGATTATGCTAAAGGTTTCTGAAACCTCTGAACCTGTTTCGATTAGTATCTTTTTACTTGACTACTTGTCTTTGCATCTCTGCACTCGATTGATGGTAGGGACCCTAAATTTGGGGGTTCATCCGAGTTTTGAGACCATTGGTTGTGCGATTTGCTTTGAAATTGTTTGATTTCAAAAATCCTAACTCCTTTGGACCTATTTTTGAGTTTCTGAATTTGTTTCATCTGTTGCTCAACTGAGTCATGAAATCTTTGTTCAACCTTTGTTTCTTTAAGCAATTCTGATTCTCTACTAAACTCTCCTAAGGTCTTCATACTGGACCCTTTGTATGCTATTTGATATTCTCTCTTCTCCATTTCTGAGTTACCCTGTGATTACCATGTTCCATGAATCAAACTTGATCACCTGGGATCCTCGCCTCTAATAGTATAAGTTCTGACAAGTTTATAGGTGTGCTAGCACTCCCCATTGTTGGGCATGTCTAATGTCTACCCTTGCCTAAGCAATAGGCTCTTTACAATCTCCTTATGCCCCTGAACCCCTTATGTGTGCTTATTTGTGGTTGTTTCCCTTTCCTTTTCCCCTTTTAGCATTCTGTTCTGCACTTGCACACTTTCTTAGTCTTTAAGTTCTGCCCCCCTCTTGTTAGCCTTGCCTTGGGACCCTTTGAGTTCCCTCTGAACTTGGACACTTGAGGGTTGGCCCTTCCACACTGCACTTGTCCTGTTGTAATAGTACATTTGGGTATGACCATTGCCCGAAGTCCCATTGAGGCTCTTAGGGAACTTTGACACACTCAAATAGGAGAAAGGCTTTGGATTATTGATATCTTGGAGTTGGTTTACCTCATATTTCATCCATGAAGTCTGAATCAGGCTCTCCTTGGTTCTACTTTTATTTATATTTTTTCTGATGTACTTTATTCCAGGCTGTAATAATTTATAATAAACTATTAGGGATGGTTAATGAAAAAGGGCGGGTGACCATGTATAGATGAAGGGTAGATACCATGTCTATAGGTATTTGGAAATCTGCATATGCATATACATATAGAAATTATGCCTATAGGTCCTTCTAAATCCTGTATATCCATTTTCATCTAGAAATTATGTCCATAGGTATTTGGAAATCTGCATATGTAAATGCATATAGAAATCATGCTTATAGGTCCTTCTGAATTATGTATATCCATTTTAATCTAGAAATCATGTTCATAGGTCTTAAACATTCAACTGCATTTAGATATCATGTTCATGTCTTAAACAAAATTCAGCATCTAGATATCATGTTTATAGGTTTAAAACGAGTCTTCTGCATTTTTATACCATGTTTACAAGGTTCAAAATTGACTACGCGTAGAAAGCATGCATATAGGAACTCCTAATCGAAATATGATCCGCCTCATTCACGTATAGAGACAAAATCAATAACAACGGATACTGTTAGCTGCAAAATTCATAACCTTTCTTAAGAACTTATCTTTCTTTTAATAATCTGACTACCCCTTTTAACTAATACGTATTCAGTTTATTTTAGACCTTGTTATTTCGTTGCTTTCTACATGCCTCCGGGACTAATAGGATTGGGACTGGTAATAGCATGCAATAAGTAATCGAGACCATTCAGCGCGTTAATACCTTAACGGGGTGGAAAAGGTAGATATGGATATGATCACCACGTGATAATGTCACGTGTAGCCCCTCATTGAGGAGTGATTACCGGCCATTGTGTGGGGTAATCCATATCGTTAATAAATCTAGGACCCCTTTCCCTTATTTCTTGTTTCTTTTAAAATTTCAAACTCTTTCTTTTAAGGAAAATCAACTTTTTTTAAGTTCTTTCCAACTTTGTTTCTTTGTAAACCATTATGTGAAAATCCCCTCTTATTTGAAGTTGTATTTGCTTACATGTAATTTGCACCTAAATTCACAACAATGGTCTCGCCGGGAACCACACTAGTGGATTCTGAGGGGTGCCTAACACCTTCCCCTTAGAATAATTTTAAGCCCTTACCCAATCTCTGGTTACTCAAATCAAATCTCTTTGGTGTCCTAATGCACCTTAATCATTAGGTGGCGACCCTCCAAATCAAACCCAATTCCCAAAAGGAATGAGTTGTCCTCCCAAATGTTATAAATCCGATTTCGCGAGAAAAAGGGGGCGCGACACATTGCCTATAAAATAGAATGTGCACGGTGAAATTGGAGGGCCGATTTCTCATTGGAAAAATGCTTCGAAAGGTTACCCCGGAGGCCCGGGACCTCGAGCCAGCCACTACCCTCGAGATCTGTCAACATCCAGTCGAGGGTAACATCAACCGAAACTCCGACGAATGCAGAAAGCTCCCGAAGAATGTATCTAGGGTTGATTAAGTCTATTTGAGCAGCTCAACGTCGGCCCACACATACGTCAGAAATCTAGTTGGTTGTCCCATCCCATTTCCTTTATCAAGAAACGTATCTTGTACTAAGTTTGGGCTCCCCATTTTTATAAAGGGGGAGTCATTAATAACCTGTAAAGGCAGACCTCTAACCATTTCTCCACAAGAACTCATTGGCTCTCACTGATCCGAGGATACCTCGATATCCATCGCTTTTATACGTGTTCTTTATCACATAGTTTAGTTTTGGCTATAGAGAGCCTTATTTAATTATATCTTCAACTGTTATCCCATTCTCGACTATCCCCAATAGCTCGAGTTCGACCCTGAAGTCCCCATTGGCCAAGTCTATACCCGGGCAGCAGGCCCTTCGGTTGGATCATTATCTCGTTTTAACTCGCGCACCATTGTTAAATTCCATATTATTAGCATCAACTGCTCTAACAACTAGCTCGGGAATAGATCACATATTTTTAGAGTCCCATTTTACAAGTTTAATTGTCGTTACTATTTTCACAGTAAACGAAGAATAACACTGACATTTAATAGGTTAGTAATCAGAGTTTGACTAGGATTCAGTTGTTGCTCTTCTATCGTAGAAGAGTTCATGATGATCTTAAACTCTAACAATAACTTTATCCTAAATTGTGTTCTCTTCATGTAAGGAGTCTTTCTCTCATTATCCAATATGCAACCTTTTCGATTAGATCAGGAGATATTGCTGCTCGATCAATTAAACTTATCTCTTTTACGTGCATCTCACATGTACAGGTAGATCATGATTGTGCTTCACAAGATGGACCTGGTCCATATCCGAGTTCTTTTGTCAATCTTCAAAACTTCACCTGTTCTTGGGCCAACGGGTTCCACTTTTAATTTCATTTGCATCATAATAGAAATCATGCCTATAGGGTTCCACTTTTAATTTCATTTGCATCATTATAGAAATCATGCCTATAAGGACTTCACTTTTAATGTCGTTTGCATCAGATATACACCATGTTCACAAATCCTGCATTTGTCATGTTAGAAACCATGATTCTAGGTTCCAAGCCATCATGTTTTAAATTAATTCAAGTATAGATATCATGCCTATAGGACATAATTCCAATTCAGTAAGTTTTCCACATGTTACTACCAATTGACTAAAACTAGTAATATGCATAGATGTCATGCCTATAGGGATTTCTATTCGCAATTATGTTTGAAAATCTAATTAGCGTAATGAGTCGATCTCATTTTGCTTAGTTTACTTCTTAAAACTGACCTTATTAGGCGATAATATATCTAAAATTAGTCCTTTCAAATTAGTTATAATCTCATTAGATATCCTGCCTATAGGTATTAAAAGGGTCTATTTCTAAACTTGTTAGTTTCCACATTAACATGGATACAGTACTCCATATAGGCAAGCCTTGGGGCATTTTCCAAAATCTACATTTCTCTGAAGTTGTTTCTGTCATTCAACGTCTCTGATTCTAATAAGCTTTTAAAGAGGAGGTCCTAGTCAACTAATAGGTTATGACTTCTGTATCTGAAAGTGGTTTATTTCTGCATAATCACTTAGCAATACTACTTTAGGACTTTGACTAATAAAGACCTTACTTGTGTCTGAGTCGTGCTGCATGTATGTTTGTTTGAGGAGGAATTATGAGCCTTTTACTTGCTCCAATTATGTGAAATTCCTAGACGCTTTTTGAATGTTGCCTTAGATTTTTTCCTTTAAAACCTTAGGGGTACGTCTAGAACCACCTATAGACAGAGATCCTAACTTCCTCTGGGACTATTAAGAAGGGATGGGTAGCAGCACGCAATAGGAATCAGTGACCAACACTCGCTTTGCATGACCAATAAAGGGATGTGAAGGATAGAGATGGGATATGATGACTACGTGTCAATGTCACGTATAACCCCTCATCGAGGAGTGTTTACCGGACATTGCGTGGGGTGATCCTATAGGATAAACAACCTAGGACCCCTCCTTATCCCAAATCCTTTCCTTATTTAAAACTTTGTTTTATGTAATTTGTTCAGACCTTTATTTCACTACTTGACTTGTTCAATGAGCTTTACAACTTATTCGATTCAACTATTTGTAAATGTAAGTTTGATCGGGACCCACAATTGTGGATCAAGAGGGGTGCCTAACACCTTCCCTTCGAGGTTGTCTCGAGCCCTTACCTTAATCTCTGGTAATGCAAACCAACCCAAGAATTAATTGCTCTAGGTGCCCTAACGCACCTTAAATTTGTTAGGTGGCGACTGTTCAAATGCCCAATTCCCAAAAGGAAATGAGTCACTACACCCCGTGAATGTCAAAACCCGAACTTCATTCTCCGCGTAGGGAGGGAAAAAGGGGGGCACGACAATGTCAGCGCTCCCCCTATCAAGGTTTCTCCGAACTTTTTCGTAGCACCGATGACACCTGTTCCTTTGATAGATCGTTACCTTTTACTACTATGACGTAGTAGATTATGTGATCTTCCAGGTCCATAATGCCATCATATATTTTCAAATACGGTGGCATTTTGAAGGTTTTTGGAATAGAGTGGGGAGCTGCCTCTTCACTGTATGGTTGCTCGACGAATCGATCGATGTCTCATTTTGGTAGCAACTTCGGAGCGCCCGGTATTTTATCGACCATTTTCTCATGCTCCTTCATATGATCACGAAGCGTCTTGTTCTCATTCTCCATTTCTTCCATTGTCTTTAAGATAGCTGCAAGTGTGTCGTTACCTGCATCAATGAATGTATGAGTGTTACCCGTGCGTGGAGTTTTTGGCTCATCGGCGACAGTTGCGATGTTTGCGGGTATCGTGCCTCCGATATCCTTTTGAACTAGTTTGTCGAGAATGTTGATCAAGGCGTTTGTCAACCATTCTTCTAGTAGCCTTTTAACTACCGGCGGTGCTTCTCCTGCTGCGGATGTTGAGGTTCCCCTCTCGCGTGAGACAGTCACTCTTTCGTGTGGGGTGGGGGGAGGGGGAGGGGGAAGGGGAAGGGGTGAGGTATCTCCCTCAAGTGTAGCGCTTGGCGTTGTGTTTTCGTTGTCTTCCCTACTGGCTTCGTTGATGGAATCCAGAAGGTTGTTCGTGACACCTACTATTGCCTTTAATCTTGTTTCCCCCTTTCCTGCCATTTTTTGTTTTTGCGATTCTCTCTTTTAAGGATCTAGATGAAACTAAAATCTCAGCTAAAGAAATCCCCACAGATGACGCCAAAGTTTTTGACTCAAAAAATATTGGAACCTTTGTGAACAAATCAATTAAAGAGGATAAAAGAGTAAATCTTAGCTAAGTATAATGAACTCTAGAACCAAAAGATATCAGAACCGAACACAATGAATAATGTTTCTTGATCCTTACAGGAGATACTGCTCAAATACTAAAGATGCCAATCCTTTATCTAAGAAGATGTTACAATCAGTATCCTTAGTTTATTTTGTCCCCAAGACCCCTTTATAAGATATATCTCTCACTATATATAAGGAACAACCCCCCTTTTGAATCCTAAATGATATGTCAGAAGGAATATTCGAGAGTATATTCCTAATGCCCCTGTTGGGTTTACATTACTACAAAAATCATACGTCCTTCATTTGTTGCTTGTCGTCCTGTAGGACGTCGAGCTGTGAAGATCCTATTTTCTATCGTGCTTGTCGATGACCGTGGTCGTCCAAGTTTGAACCCATACACGTATATCCTGAAAAAGCAAATTAGTAAAGCGTTCTCCTTTGCAATATGGGAAACAACTGCACTCGTTAAGCTCCTGTACAACGATTCTTTCTTTCTCCCCTTCCAAGTTGGACGAAGATTCGTGCAGCAAATAATTATTAGCTTTTCTGCCAGCAAACTCTTTGTCAGCCTCAAACTTATGAGTAGTACTCCTTTTGTATAATATTATTACTTTTATTTTAGGAGTTAAATAAATATATAATTTTAGTGATACAAATCTAAATCTAAAATTTAATACTTCTTTTGTCTAATTTAACATATTTACTTTTTAGTTTGTCCCAAAAAAATATATTTTTCTCTTTTTAAAAACTATTCAAACGTTAATATTCTCATTTATCATCCAAATTATATCGTTCCAAAAATATAGAACTCTACGGAAACTCAATTAAAAGGGTAGTTTTAGTGCTTTATACATATTCTTTTTATATTTAAACATATTTCTGATATGTCAACAATCTTTTTTATTTTCTAAATTTGCTTTGAGTGAAATAGTCACACTCCTTCATTCTTTTAAAATAAAAAAAAGTTAGAAATTTGGGATAAAACAATTACTTTTATTATTCCCTCCGTTCTAGTTTATATGAACCTATTTACTTTTTGGTACGTTTTAAAAATGAATAGTCCCTTTCTAAATTTGGAGCAATTAAGGTTAAACTTATAATTTTACCTCTAATGAGAAGCTTTTGTAATCACACAAATACTCTGATCCCCCCTTTTGACTTGTTTAAGACTACAAATTCCTAAAATCTTCATTTTTTTTAGAAAGAATTACAAGAAAATACACATGACTTCACACCATAACAAAAAATAACCCATGTTTTAAGTTTTACCTGACCTGGCCCGAATTGTACATATTTTAAAAGCACTAGTGAATTCAAAATATGTTACAACCATTGCTTCTAACATCTATGGAGTTAAATTTGTGTTCTCACAACCATTGCTTTTACTCTCTCTTCTTCTCACATCGTATACATACGATTCAAGGGACCGTGTATTTTCTGCTTCTACTCTTGTATCACTTGATTGAAATGTAAGAAAATTGAAGAGTAGAAGTCCATCATTAAAGACCATTCAAAGCTTTGCTTTCGAAAATGGGTATTTTTGATTTTGTTAATGGTTTAGATTGGGTGTTATTCCAATTGATTGAAAATATCAAAAGAAGTTTCAAATTTAAATTTGAAGTGATTTGGAGTATATTTGAGCAAGATTTGAGTTAAATTTCATAAAAGACGTTAGGAAGAAGACGAAGTCAGTTTTTTGTATAACTATGTATAATGTATAATAGCATATATGAGTGTAGAAACATACCTTATACACTATTATACACTTTTATACACATTTATACAAGAGTCTGTAGACGAACTTCTTCCACGATTTTCAGTTGCAATTCTAACCAGTCCAAATCTTCATTAAATGACTTCAAATTTTATATACAACATCTTTATACTATTTCTAACAAGTCTGAATAATACCTACTTTAAATTTCTCACAAAATCAAATTTGAACCCACATATTTAAGCTTGTTAAAAATCTAATTTTTACCACCCAAACAAATTTGGTTTGTTGAACTAATATTTGAGTCATAGTAATTAATTCGAAAATTATTTTAAAAGATTGAGGAATCTTTTTTAAAAATTAAATAATAATTTTGAAAACCCATTGGAGTTGGATGTTGAATCTTAACCTACTCCCCCTATTTCAGTTTATGTGAATCTATTTACTTTTTAGTTCGTTAAAAAAAGAATGACCCTTTTCTAAATTTAGTAACAATTTAGTTTCAACTTACTATTCTACCCTTAATGAGAAGCTTTTATAATCACACAAATAATCTGGTCCTCTTTTTGACTTGTTTAGAACCACACATTCCAAAAGTCTTTATTTTTTTTTATATTTTGTGTCCAGTTAAACATGTTTACATAAATTAGAACGGAGGAGTATTATTTTTGGGCTAGTTGATTGTAAAATGAAATATAAGTTATAAAATTTAAAAGTAGAAAATCCAATTATTTTAATATAAAATTTTTTCTTTTTTTTAAATTACGTATATAGTCAAACAAATTCAAGGGAGGGAGTAGTAGGTAAAAATTCGACAAAGAGAAATATTTGAAAAGAAAATGGCCACACAATCTAATCTGATGGGGAAAATTATGAGAAAAGGAAGAAGGTGCCACGTTTATCATCCATGACGTGATGTCCAAGGTTTGGACACGTAGAATGATTTAGCTAGTTTCAACGCTTTTCACTACAAAGTCTAGGATATGTCATATGGTGGGTCGAGTAGTGGGCCCCGCTTTTTTTCAGGTCTCTATATCTCTGTGGATAAGATCGTATAGTTGCTCTCTCACGAGTCACCCCACTTGTGGCAGTTTCGACAGTTGCATTTTGCACCCTATTCTATAACTTTTTATAATTTAACAGCTACGCTAATAATAAAAAAGGTTTTCTGGGAAATTATAAAAAAGGTTCTTTTTTTGGCAAATACCATTAAGTTGTGTGCTTAGTGCATTTATTAATAAAAATAAAACTAAACCCAGGTCTTACAAAGTAAAATTACTGAAATCAGGGACCAATGCTAAAAATAAGATCAACTTAGATATGCGGAATACTCTAAATTGATAGTAAAATAATGAAATCTACTGATCGACCATATTGTAACTAGACGAATGTTATTTTTCCTTATGGGCAGGGTGTTCATGGTTCGATTTGAATTGATTTTTTTCTATAAAAAAATCAAACCAAGTAAGTTGGTTTTTCAAATATTATAACCAGACCAAACTGATTTAAATTCGATTTATGTTGGTTTTTCGATTTTTTTGGTTATTTATCGTTTTTTTTAAAATATAAGATATACACTACCAACAAATATTTCTGCGACCACATTTTTAACGTAATACTATCAAATCAATTGCCCTTTGAGAAATCTATTATTTACCAAGATATATTGATGATAATTGAATTAAATAGTGATGAATAATTTAAGGACTCAATTGAAAATATATTATTTTTAACATGAAATAGATTCTTACACTTAACAAAAGAAAATTACCAATCAAACTAGAATGTAAAGGTAAAGAACTATATTAAAAGTGCAAACGATTAACAATTACCGTAAAAATTTTGAAACTTTGTATAAAAGTATACTTATATATAGGTGTAATTCAAAATTTAAAATAGCTACTCCTATATTCGGTTTGGTTCGTTTTTTTTTTATTAAAACCAAAACCAAACCAAATTTGATCGGTTTTTAAATTTCAAAATCAAAACCAAACCAAACCAAAAAGTATCGATTTTTTTTTGTCGGTTTGGTTTGGTTTGATTTTTCGGATTTTAATGAACACCTCTACTTATGGGTTGTTCAGTGTCGATACCTTTTGTGGCGTCCTCGGCCCGTATATATAGATATGTTTTGAGTAAAATAACTCGCTAACAGGACACTTCCCCCCTTACAAAGTGTATAGATATAAAGAATGAGTTCAGTCAAGTCTGCCTATGTATATTCTATTTTACATCGAATGATCACGAGTTACAGAGTAATTTGCTCGGGCCGGTATGACACCATGAGCCAGTTGGGCCTCACTTAGGTTGGGGTATATCAGTCCTCCTCGGGCTTAGTACCCGTGAACACCGGAGGATCCAACTGAAGAAATATGTTCATCTTGGAACTAGCTTAATCCCCTTGGTGACAAGAGGAAGTAGATGTAGCATTTAATCTCTAGACTCGAGAAGCCACTATCTGAGTAAAAAATTTGATGCCTCCCCTTAGGTGCCATCAGAAACATTAGGACTGGAGGTTGAACTGGACAATCAGTTGGAGGAGGAAATTGTACATTCCCAGCCAGATTCTTAGCAGGAGTAGTAGAAGTAGGAAGTATTGTAGTTGGGGAGTGTCTTCACCCCTTGAATGCTCACCCGCATCATTGAGAACTTCATTAACTGCCATTCTTTAAGTTGCATTGGCCCTTTGACAATTGTTCGTCTTCTTCCTAGGTGGCATGTACTGAAAATTAGAATAATGCATGAGTTAGAAGGACAGATCTATCATCAATCTCTATCACACGATCTAGAATATGAATAAATTGTGATATTCCTAAATGCCCAAGTAACCTCCTAATTATAGATGTGGTAAACTTCACACCAACAAGAAGGACTCTACTAGACACGGATCCAAGACATATTAGGACACTTTAAAATCTTAGGCTATACCAAGCTTGTCATACCCCGATCTTGTGCAGTAGGACCATCGCTCAACCGAGTTAACTCAGTCAAGCAAGCCTATCTGGTGCCTACCAATCAACCTTGCCCATGAATGATTCAAGAGTAAATAACAAGAGATATTTAATCGAGAGGATAAAAATATACAACAAAATTTTTCATTAATTAAAGGGCGTTTCTTTGATATCTGGTCAGCGGTCGCTACAAATATAATCCGGTCTAAAAGTCCGGAATGGAACCCCACAGAGAACTAAGGCTTAGCTATATCTGTTTAATATCATTAAAAGCACAAGTTGAAATAATTTTCTAAATTATAATGATTGAGATTTATATTTCTAACTAATTAACTAGCAAATACAAGAAAACGGTAAAATTATCAACTAACGAGACAAAGGGTTGGAGACTAAATTAAGAAGGTCTAGAATTATGATTTCACCAATTATCGGAATCCTTCTAGCTATGTTTCCTACAATTTTTGCCAATGTATTCTCTACTGATCATGAGCACTTTAGGTGCCGTAATTCTCTCTCGAGCATCTACAATAATTTACTAGACATATTCTCTTGAACTACGCTGGTTGGATTCATCTAACTGCTCATTATTACCACGTCAATGCTATGTTATTTCTACACCTGCCTTTAAATCCGTTGTATTGATTTCTCGTACACGTTAGACGTAACGTTGTTCAACAATTACCTAAATATGTATCATTTCTCAAGCAACACATAATAAATAGGAATAGTCAATCGATGACCATTCAATCAATAACAATAAATACATAATTGAACAAGTAGAGAAATCCAACGGCTCGGTTATATAAAAACATAACAAGAATTTATCCTACAAAAGGTTCCATAAAAACCCTAGAAAATAAATTAGCTATTCATAATAGTATATAGAACTACAATGCTAAAAGTCATAACCAACAATAAAAAATAGGAAGAGGAAGGAAAAAATCGTAGAAGATTTCCCCGCCTTGCTCCTATTGTGTCTCTGCCTCCTTAGGTCGAATCTTCAGTCTCCTTAGCCTCCTTAGATCTAAATTATGTCAAAAGTATGTCAAAGGTCTTCAAAATACCGTTTTTCCATGTATATATACCAAGAAGATTGGGCCCAAACAATTATACAGCCCAAATGGTGTTCGAATAAAAAGTTATGTCCATTTTATTAGATAGTACTCAATATGCCTATCCGAATCTTCGTTTGTTCTTAACTATCAAATTTGACCCCTAAACACGATCCCTGGTTAATTCCTTGGGATTTTACTCAGACTTCAATGTTCCAAATCGCTTAAATTTATTCCATACCATCTATATAGCTCGGAATCAATCCTACAAGGCATAAAATACATAGTTAGTGCAAAACACTAGCGATTAAAGATCAAACTCAACTAAAGTGCAGTAAATTAGAGTGTAATAAGCGACTAAAATACACAATTATAGCCTATTATCAACACCCCACACTATCATTACTTGTCTTCGAGTAATCAAACTACACTTCATGTAGACACAACCTTTTTAAAAAAAAAATAAATCTCCTAACTCATCACACCCAGAATATTTAAAATAGATTAAGCACAAAAGCGTAACATCTTCACCTCAAGATTTGACTCACAAGTACCACGCACTATTCACAACTCACCCACTTATTCTAACATAGAGGTCACTAACATTACCTTTCCTTCATGAATCAAGTACCCTCACACAACAAAAGAGAATAGTTCCACACAATAAAATTTAAGAACACTTAGGAACTCAAGATAGAAAGAATTCATTCACTCTCAGAAATAACATTCACATGCCACAAACGATGCACCATAGAGCGCCCATAGTGTATTACTCTACTAATCGAGCTCATTCAATCTAGGATCAAGTATGACTATATTTGGTTGTAATGTAGGCTGCGGGACGGGTAGGATATATTTAGATATAAGAGTGACTACACCTCCCTAAGCACTTTAATGCCTATTCTTTAACATTCAACCCCCATACTTATGTCAAACCAAACTTTACCTTCACATCAATGTATATTACCCCGTTATTCTTTAAGCACACTTACATCAAAAGCCACCACTTATCAAGGAATATTTTTTTTTACAACAATCCAACTATTTTTTTCAATTCAAGTGGCTCTTACTTTTTCAAAACAATGCACCTTTCTCCTTGTATCATTAGTTCCACTCAAAAGCCAAACTAACTACCCTACACTTTAACTTTTACAAAGTTCCTAACTATTCAAGTGCTCATGAGAGGTTAAAAGGTAAAAATAGTTGGTTAATTCAAACAAATGTTTAGGGCTTATAATATGGTTTCCACAAAAATATGATTATAGGCTCAAAGGGGTTAACTACGATATATAAAAATTAGGTAGGTACTATATATATATATATATATAT
>MU674272.1:44838-81165 GCA_026770625.1 Nicotiana glauca | reverse complement strand
TACATTTTTTGTAATTTTCTTCTAAATATTTTGTGGTCAATTAATTTAGAAATGCATGCCACACGTATTTTTTTTATATATTTTAATTAGTTTAAACAAATAAACACACATACAAGATGCCAAAGGAAGATAACACACAATCTATTCAAATGTGATGACAAAACTATTTTATTTTGTAATTTTGGGAGTAATTGTCGTGAGAGCAAAAATCACGTGCTCACAGACCTCACTAAATGAGATTATACTGGGTTGTTATTTTTTTTTTTGGGCTGAAATTGTTGTTGTTGTTGTTGATTATTCTGAGGTCACACAAACTAATTTTAAAATTTAAATTTTAAATTCATTTTCTGGGCGAAAACTTACCCTCACCCACAGTTTAAATTATCAAATCAGTGAATGCAAGACATATATCGATATATCATCTTATTATATTTCTTACTGTAGCGGCTTCAGATATTGTAAACTAAGGTAAATGATTGGTATGAGGTTTCTTTTGGTATTTCACTTTTTTTTTGGTTCGAGTTGATGTATAGCTATTATATTGAGTAAAAAGAAAATTAGATTTTCTTATTAAATCTTCTTTTCTTAAATTAAAGCCGTGAATACAAGCAATGCCATCGCCTACTTGAAGTACGGTACCAGTATTTATAATCTTTGTTCAATCATTCACGGATAGTCTGACTAATTTCGTCATCTCGAATGGTTAATCATGATTCTTTCTTTATTATTTTTTGAAAGAAAAAAAAATAATACCTACAGTAGAAAGTGTAGAAATACGCATGTGACTAATAGTTTTGTACATCTGTATTACCTTTGTTAGGGATGTTAGAAGTTAGTTGTAGAAATAGAAGTCTATATATATGTGTGTATAGGTTTATGTATTTTTTCAATCTTTTTCAGAAAAGCGGTTATAATCGATTTTCCCTCAACTGTGTCTTGTTCTTCGATTTCTCATGCGAGCTTCTTTCACTCGTTAATGGGGGAATTTAGCATGGTATCAAAGCTCGAGGAGATCGATCGAAGTTAGAGGTTACTGGTTAATTCAAAACACTAAAAACATCAGCAAAAAATTCGAAGCTATTTTCTGAAGAACAGCTATGGCGAATCTGGACATCGATAACCCTCGTCATCCTCTGTATTTGCAATCTTCTGATAATCCTAGAAATGTCATTGTATCAATACAACTCAAAGGAACTGAAAACTAATTAGTTTGGAGCAAGGCGATGGTGATTGCGTTGCGAGCAAAACGCAAGCTAGGGTTCATCGATGGGAGCTATACAAAAGCTCAATTTACAGCAGATCTGGAAGAGGAATGGGAACGAGTGAATGCTACCGTACTGACGTGGATCATGAATACAGTTTCACCAGATTTGGTGAATGGAATAGTACACGCTAGTGATGCTCATGAGGTATGGGTAGATCTGCACGATCGATTTGACAAGGTCAACAGATCGAGGATCTACAACCTTCAACCTGAGATAGCTACCATCTATCAAGGTACCTCTAGTATCTCAGTATATCATTCTAGGTTGACATTACTTTGGAATGAATATAACTCTATGATGCCTTCACTCCCTGTTATGTTTGGTACTAAGGATTTCATCGAACACTTGGAACAGCAAAAACTTATTCAGTTCTTAATGGGCTTAAATGAGTCTTGTAATGCAATTAGAAGTCAGATACTACTTCAATCTCCATCACCTTCTGTTAGTCTTGCTTATGCAATGGTAATAAATGAGGAGAATCAAAGGAGAGTGTTTAAGACTAGTTCACATGTTAATGTGACAAGTGAAGTGAATGATTCAACAGCCCTTATGAGTTCTAAAGATAATCAGCCAAAATTTAGAAAGTTTAATAATTTGTATTGTGAGTACTATCGAAACAAAGGACACACAAGGGAAACTGGTTACAAATTAGTTGGATATCCACCTGGTTTTCAAGGAAAGAGACAACAACAATATAGGCAAGCTAATATGGTTGTGAATGATGACGGTACTGGTAAAGGTGCTGCTGGAAATGAGGATAATGTTGGGATGAGCCAAGGGATGCTGAACTTCTTTACATATGAAAAATATAATTAGATCATGAAGATGATAAACACGGATAAGTCAGAAGAGCACCCAACAAATATGGCAGGTTATGCTAATTCACAGCCATTAGAGACTATAGGTGATTTTTGGATTATAGATACTGGTGCTACTGATCATATGGCAACAAACAGTGAAATGCTGAAAACTATGACTTGTCAGCCTAACCCCAAGGAGGTAATGTAAACCTACCAAATGGTAATGTAAACTCACCCCAGTAATTGAGAAGGTGGATAAGTTCTCTCCTAGAGCTATTACTACAGTTCATACGGGATATTCAGTATCTCAAAAGGGGTACAAGTTGTATGACCTGAGGCAAAGAAAGTTCTTTGTCAGTAGAGATGTTACATTTAAGGAGGATGTCTTTCCTTTTCAACTCTGAAAGGATGATGCACAACAAGCCTCTATGTTTTTAGAGCTGAAGTCAAGAGAAGAAGGTCATTCCCTACACCATCAACAAACTCATACAACAGAAAGGAGCATGAAAATGTTAATCAGGACTTTGTGCATGACCATGACTTGGTACAACAAGAAAATGGTCAAGACCCTATTGAGTAGGCACCAATTGATGAAGCTGGTCATCATGAACAAATGCCAACTGCAGAGGGCACATAAGATGTTCAAGTTGCACAACTCAGAAGATCAAGTAGAGGTTCCAAACCACCTATTTGGATGAAAGACTATGTTTGTCCACTCAATGGAGCATCTTCATCCACTTGCATGTATCCGATGTCCAATTATCTGAGCTATAATGCTTCATCAACCACTTATCAATCCTATTTGACTTCAACCTCACAGGAAACAGAACTTGCGTCATACACGGAATCCGTGAAGGACCCAAGATGGGTTGAATCAATAAAGGCAGAAGTGGATGCTTTGGTTATGAACAAAACTTGGAAGATAGTGGATATTCCTAAAGGTAAAGCACCTGTTGGATGCAGATAGGTATACAAAATCAAATGGAGATGTTGAAAGATTTAAATCAAGGCTTGTTTCCAAAGGATACATCCAACAAGAAGGGATAGACTATCAGGAGACCTTTTCTCCAGTAGTTAAGATGGTTACAGTGAGAGTTGTTATTGCACTAGCTGCTATGTGTCAATGCCACTCTTTCAAATGGATGTCTACAATGCTTTCCTTCAAGGTGACCTTGAGGAAGAAGTCTATATGCAACTACCACCTGGTGTTAGTAGCCAAGGGGGGAATTCTAATGGCTGCAAATTGCTCAAATCCCTTTATGGACTTAAGCAAGCTTTAAGACAAAGGAACTTGAAGCTCACAGAATCTCTCTTACAAGCAGGTTTCCCTCAGAGCAAACATGATCATTCCTTGTTCATCAAGGAAGAAAATGGATAGCAGGTCATTATACTAGTATATGTTGATGACCTTCTTATCACTGGGAGTGACATCACATTGATTCGAGAAGCAAAGCATAAACTGCAGATGGCTTTCAAGATTAAGGACTTGGGAATTTGAAGTATTTTCTAGGCATTGAGGTATGCAGGTCTAGAAAGAGAATTCTTTTATGTTAGAGAAAATATGCTCTAGAGCTTCTAGCTGAAATGGGATTATTTGGTGCTAAACTTGCCATTACACCAATCGAGCAGAATAAGAGGCTCACCACAGTTGAGTATGATGAATATTTCCATTTGGGTGATGATCCAACACTAATAGATGTAAGGGGTTATCAAAGATTGATTGGGAAGCTCTTATACCTGACTTTAACAAGACCTGACATTACTTATAGTATGCAAACTCTGAGTCAATTCATGCAAGCTCCCAAGCAGTCTTACTTGGAAGCGGCATACAGAGTAGTAAAATATGTGAAGAATGAACCTGACCTGGGGTGTTCTTATAAATTCAGTTGGGAACATGACTCTTAATGTGTATTGTGATGCAGTCTGGGCAAGCTATCCCAACTTAAGAAATTTAGTCACCGGATATCTTGTTAAGTTTGGTGGTTCATTGATCTCTTGGAAATCTAAGAAGCAGACAACAGTAGCTAGAAGTTCTGTATAATCTGAGTATAGAAGCATGTCATTGACTATCTCTAAGCTGATTTGGCTAGTGGGAACGTTCAAAGAGTTGGGAATAGAGATCTCAACTCCAATTTAGCTCCACACGGATAGTAAAGGTGCTATGCAAATAGCCAACAATCTAGTTTTTCATAAAAGGACCAAACATATAGAGATAGATTGCCGTTTCATAAGGGAAAAGGTGTAGCAAAGGCTGATATGTCCTACATATGTGCCAATAGAAGAACAAGAAGCTGATTTACTCACTAAGGGACTGGGGATCGCTCAACATTATCATTTGATATCCAAGCTAGGTGTTTTAAACATTTTCTCTACACCTGGCTTGATGGGGGTGTAGAAATACACACGTGACTAATAGTTTACTACATTTGTATTAGCTTTGTTAGGGGTTTTAGAAGTTAGTTGTAGAAATAGAAGTCTATATATATATGTGTGTGAGGGTTTATGTATTTTCTCAATCTTTTTCAGAAAAGCGGTTATAACTGTTTTTCCCTCTACTGTGTCTTCTTCTTCGATTTCTCATGTGAGCTTTTTCCACTCGTTAATGGTGGAATTTAACATAGTATCAGAGCTCGAGTAGATCGATCAAAGTTAGAGGTTACTGGTTAATTCAAAACTCTGAAAACATCAGCAAAAAATTCGATGCTATTTTCTAAAAAACAGCTTTGGCGAATCTAGACATCGATAACCCTTGTCATCCTCTGTATTCACAATCTTCCGATAATCCTAGCAATGTCATTGCCTCGATACAGCTCAAAGGAACTAAAAACTACTCAGTTTGGACAAGGCGATGGTGATTGCGTTACGAGCAAAATACAAGCTAGGGTTCATCGATGGGAGCTGTACAAAAGCTCAATTTACAGTATACCTGGAAGAGGAATGGGAATGAGCGAATATTACTGTAGTGACATGGATCATGAATACAGTTTCACCAGATTTGGTGAATGGAATATTATATGCTAGTGATGCTCATGAGGTATGGGTAGATCTGCAGGATCGATTTGACAAGGTCAACAGATCGAGGATCTACAACCTTCAACGTGAGATAGCTACCATCTATCAAGTTACCTCTAGTATCTCAGTATATCATTCTATGTTGAAATTACTTTGGGATGAATATAACTCTATGATATCTTCTCCGTCTGGTACTAAGGATTTCATCGAACGCTTGGAACAACAAAAAGAATTTCAGTTCTTAATTGGCTTAAATGAGTTTTATAATGCAATTAGAAGTCAGATACTACTTCAATCTCCATCACCTTCTGTTAGTCATGCTTATGCAATGGTAATAAATGAGGAGAATCAAATGAGAGTGTTTGAGACTAGTTCACATGTTAATGTGACAAGTGAAGTGAATGATTCAACAGCCCTTGTGAGTTCTAAATATAACCAGCCAAAATTTAGGAGGTTTAATAATTTGTATTATGAGTACTATCGAAACAAAGGACATACAAGGGAAACTTGTTACAAATTGGTTGGATATCCACCTGGTTTTAAACGAAATAGATAAGAACAATATATGCAAGCTAATGTGGCTGTGAATGATGACAGTTCTGGTAAAAGTGCTGCTAGAAATGAGGATAATGTAGGGATGAGCCAAGGGATGCTGAACTTCTTTACAGATGAACTATATAATCAGATCATGAAGATGATAAACACGGATAAGTCAGAAGAGCACGCAGCAAATATGGCAGTTTATTCTAATTCACAGCCATTAGAGACAACATGTGATTTTTGGATTATAGATACTGGTGCTACTGATCATGTGGCATCAAACAGTGAAATGCTGAAAAACTATGACTGTCAGCCTGACCCCTAGGGAGGTAATGTAAACTTACCAAATGGTAAGACTGTGCCTATCATCTGTAAAGGAAGTTACAATCTTACAGATCATGATAAGATACATAATGTATTATGTTTGCCTGATTTCAAGTACAACTTGTTGTCTGTGTCAAAATTAACTAAAGAGTTGCAGTGCTCAGTTAATTTTTCCCAACATTTTGTGTCTTTCGGGACCTGTACACTGGGAGATTGAAGGGGATTGGTAAGGATAAAGGTGGCCTCTATATCCTAATTCCAAAAGGATCCAACAAAAATAGAATGGCACAAAGAGCCAGTAGCTGTTTGGTAGAGGAAATGCAAGCAGACTTCACTACTTGGCATAAGAGACTTGGGCATGTTCCAATTAGAGTCATGAAACAATTTGATTTCCTTAAAAATAAGAAGCTTTCTGATTGTGAACTCAGTAATTGTATTATATGTCCTTTAGCTAGGCAAACAAGGAAGCCATTTCCTTTGAGTAGCAATAGAGCTCAAGACATTTTTCATTTGATTCATGTTGATATTTAGGGGCCATATAAAGTACCTATGTATAATGGAAATATATATTTTCTAACACTTGTTGATGATCATTCTAAGATGATTTGGATTTTTCTAATGAAGTTGAAAAGTGACACTGTTGTTGTGTTAAAATCCTTCTTAAAATGGTACTACACAGTTTGGCAAGACTGTGAAACTGTTGAAAACTGATAATGGTGCATAGTTCTTTAGTCATGAATACAGGGATTATTTGACAGATAATGGCATTCTGCATCAAAGCAGTTGTCCATATACTCCACAACAAAATGGAGTAGTGGAGAGAAGGCACAAACATGTCTTGGAGGTGGCAAGAGCCCTAAGATTTCAGGGCTATATTCCTTTGCAATTATGGGGAGACTGTGTGTTAGCTGGAGTGTATCTAATCAATCGATTGCCTTCTTCAATTTTAGCAGGGAAGTCTCTATACGAGATCTTTCACAAGAAACCACCCAACATGGCACACTTAAGGACTATTGGGTGTTTGTGTTTTGCCACAATAACTGAGAGGGTGGATAAGTTCTCTCTTAGAGCTATTACTGCAGTTCATATGGGATATTCAGTGTCTTAAAAGGGGTACAAGCTATATGACTTGAGGCAAAGAAAGTTCTTTATCAGTAGAGATGTTACATTTAAGGAGGATGTCTTTCCTTTTCAACTCTGAAAGGATGATGCACAACAAGCCTCTATGTTCTTAGAGCCGAAGTCAAGAGAAGAAGGTCATTCCCTACACCAACAACAAACTCATACACCAGAAGAGGAGCATGAAAATGTTAATCAGGACTTTGTGCATGACCATGACTTGGTACAACAAGAAAATGGTCAAGACCCTGCTGAGCAGGCACCAATTGATGAAGCTGGTCATCATGAATAGATGCCAACTGCAGAGGTCATAGAAAATTTTCAAGTTGCACAACTCAGAAGATCCAGTAGAGGTTCCAAACCACCTAATTGGATGAAAGACTATGTTTGTCCACTCAATGAAGCATCTTCATCCACTTGCATGTATCCAATGTATAATTATCTGAGCTATAGTGCTTTGTCAACCACTTATCAATCCTATTTTACAGAAACCTCACAGGAAACAAAACCTGCATCATACACAGAATCCATGAAGGACCCAAGATGGGTTGAATCAATAAAGGCAGAAGTGGATGATTTGGTTATGAACAAAGCTTGGAAGATAGTAGATATTCCTAAAGGTAAAGTACCTACTGGATGCAGATGGGTATACAAAATCAAATACAGATCTAATAGAGATGTTGAGATATTTATAGCAAGGCTTTTTCCAAAGGATACATCCAACAAGAAGGGATAGACTATCAGGAGACCTTTTCTCCAGTAGTTAAGTTGGTTAGAGTGAGAGCTGTTATTGCACTGGCTGCTATGCAGCAATGCCACTCTTTCAAATGGATGTATACAATTCTTTCCTTCAAGGTGACCTTGAGGAAGAAGTCTATATGCAACTACCACCTGGTGTTAGCAGCCAAGGGGGGAATTCTAAGGGCTGTAGATTGCTCAAATCCCTTTATGGACTTAAGCAAGCTTTAAGACAGTGGAACTTGAAGCTCACAGAATCTCTCTTACAAACAGGTTTCACTTAGAGCAAACATGATCATTCCTTGTTCATCAAGGAAGAAAATGGACAACAGGTCATTATACTAGTATATGTTGATAACCTTTTTATCACTGGGAGTAACATCACATTGATTCAAGAAGCAAAGCATAAACTGTACATGTCTTTCACGATCAAGGACTTGGGAAATTTGAAGTATTTTCTAGGCATTGAGGTATGCATGTCTGGAAAGGGAATTCTTTTATGTCAGAGAAAATATGCTCTAGAGCTTATAGCTGAAATGAGATTATCTGGTGCTAAACCCATTACACTAATGGAGAAGAATAAGAAGCTCACCACTGTTGAGAATGATGAATATTGCCATTTGGGTGATGATCCAACACTAACAGATGTGAGGGGTTATTAAAGATTGATTGGGAAGCTCTTATATTTGACCTTAACAAGACCTGACATTGCTTATAGTGTGCAAACGCTGAGTCAATTCATGCATGCTCCCAAGCAGTCTCACTTGGAAGCGGCATACAGAGTTGTAAAGTATGTAAAGAATGAACCTGGCCTGGGTATTCTAATGAATTCAGTTAGGAACATGATTCTTAATGCGTATTGTGATGCAGACTGGCAAGCTATCCCAACTCAAGAAAGTCAGTCACTGGCTATCTTGTTTAGTTTGGTAGTTTGTTGATCTCTTAGAAATCTAAGAAGCAAACTACAATGGCAAAAAGTTCTGTAGAATCTGAGTATAGATGCATGGAATTAACTGTCTCTGAGCTGGTTTGTCTAGTGGGAATGTTCAAAAATCTAGGATTAGAGATCTCAACTCCAATTCAGCTCCACATGAATAGTAAAGCAGCTATGCAAATAGCAAACAATCTAATTTTTCATGAAAGGACCAAACATATAGAGATAGATTGCCATTTCATAAGGGAAAAGGTGCAGCAAGGGCTGATATGTCCTACATGTAACGACCTGCCTAGTCGTTTTACTTTTTTAAACCCCGATACCTTAAATAAAAACTTCCCGCACTTGCCTTATCTAATTTACGACTTGCTGGGATGGTTGGTTTGGGATTTGGAAGAGTTTTGGGTGAAATATGCCCATTTGATTCCTTAGAATTTTCTTAAAGGCTAAGTTTTACTTTGGTCAATATTTTGAGCAAACGGATCCGGATTCGTGATTTGACTATCCCAGATGGTCCGTCGTATTCCTGGAATCGAATTTCGAGACCCCTAGCCAGAGTAATGAATTTTTATTAGAAATTATTAAACTAAAGTTTTAACTATTTGAAGAACTAATTAATGATTAATTTCCTAGGTATAGGTCTCATAAGCCCGGTACAGGTCCACAATGTCATTTAAGACTTGCCTGTAAAATTTGGTGTCAATCCGAGTAGTTTTAGGTCGTTATGGCCCGTTGGAAGAAAATTAAGAATTTGAAGTTCACAAATTTGATTCATTTGGTTTTAGGGGGTGACTTCTAGATTTAGCGTTGTTTTGGGTGTTCCGAAGGTTCGAGTAGGTTCATTTTGTGATTTCAGACTTGTCAGGATGTTCAAGTAAGGCTCGGGATCCCCGAGCGTCAATCGGACGAGGCTCGAAAGAAGTGGAAATGTTGAGAAAGGCCGAAGAACTGCTGCTTCTGTCATAACTACATCTGCGGTTCTTGGACCGTAGATGCGCGATCGTAGATGCAGCTCTATCATCGTAGAAGCGGCCCAGGGCGGCCCAGGCCATATTTGCAGAAGCGGTGCCGCAGATGCGGCCCAGAGACCACAGATGCAGTCCCAGCCTTCCTCCCCTTTTTCACAGATGCGGTCGCATTCTCAAAGATACGGGACCGCAGATGCGGAAATCACTGAACCAGTGAGGTTCATTAAAGACGGGTTCAAACCCATTTTTGACACTTTTCATTCCTCATTTGGGCGATTTGGGAGCTTTTGAGAGAAGGTTTTCACATAGCATTGTGAGGTAACTTTATTCCACCCATCCTTTGTTTAATACTTGTATTTTAGGTAGATTAAACACTAGAACTTAGGAAAAATTAAAGGGTTAGAGCTAAACCTAGGGTTTTAGTAAAACTTGAGTTTAGCCACAAAATTTGTTATGGAATTAATTAGAAATAATATATTAGTGATCCTTACGTTATAGAGAACAACTTCCTTTGAATAATTTTGGGATCCGAGCACGTGGGCCCGGGGCCGAATTTTAGGAAACTTGTGTTAATGGTTGGGAAATTTCTTAAATAGCTAGAATTCAATCTTATGAGTCTATATTAACTAGTTCTTACTTCATTTAACTAGTTTGGGATCGTTCGGCTCCGAATTGAGGGCTTGGACTTGTTCTTGGCATTTGGAGTACACTTTGGAGCGAGGTGAGTCTCCTTTCTAACTTTGTAAGAGGGACTTGTCCCCATATGTATAATAATTGAAATGAATGCTGATATTTATGGGGGCTACGTACGCACTAGGTGACGAGAGTCCGTGCGTAGCGACTACTATGTTAAGTTCGGATAGTCTAGGACCCATAAGCATGTTCTACGTGATATTCTTGTATCTTGATGATAAATTCGGATTCGTGCAAGCTATTTTGATTAAGGTAAATGAGAATGGTGAAGGAACCTTATCCTGTTTGGACTTTTAAAAAGAGAATATTAGGTTTTCATGTGAATAACTACTTCTCAGATATATATTATTGTTTGCTTGTTGATGAGTTCATTTATATTTGACCGCGTCGCATGGGTGATTCGTGAGCGGGGTACTAGATGCATCTATGGTTCGAGCCATTCGACCCTCGGCAGTGCACAATTTATTTTTATATTGGATCGGGCCGTACGTCCCACGGTGTCACTTGTATATGTTTTCTTTAGCGTTTTTCTAAGGATTGGATTTCATACCTGCTTGAAATATATGTGACTATCCATGAAAATACTTGGGGAAGAACTGTTATGCCATGATCTTTTTAAATACTATTTACTTGTGCTATCTATTTATAAATTCTTCTCATATTATTTGACCCTAGCAAGTATCAAATCGACCTCTCGTCTCTACTTCTTTGAGATTAGACATGATATTTACTGGGTAAATATTGTTTATGTACTTATACTACACTTCTGTACTTAATTGTACAGGGTTTGATGCACGTACATCTGGCTATCAGTCGGGTGGGCATATCTGAGCGGATTTCGAGACTTTTACGGTGAGCTAATTCCCCTCCATGTCGTTTAGCTGCCTGAAGAAGTCTTCCTTTTGTTTTTTGTTGTCTATCTCGTTTCGGACAATAGGATAGTGTGATTATTTTGTATATTCTACTAGTAGCCCATGTTTGTGACACCAGGTCTTGGCACACACAAATTAGTAGACTATATTATTTTGGGGTTGTATGATTATCATAATTTTTATTCATGGTTTATGATTTATTCCAACTTAAAGAATCATTTTTTACTATGTTTGGGGCAAAGGTGACCGAAGGTTTAGCTAGTATCTTCCGCGTTGGCTTGCCCAACAGTGGCGTTGTGTGCCATCATGACCTGCCATGGAATTGGGCCGTGACAACATGGTATCAGAGGTCTAGGTTCACATAGGTCTCACAATGTCATGGGAAAACATAATAGAGTCTTACAGATCGGTACGGAGACGTCTGTATTTATCTTTGAGAGACTATAGGGTTTTAGGAAAACTATTCTTTATTCATCTCATCTAGTGCAGTGGTCAGTGTACTAAGTTTCCTTTTTTATTCTCTCACAGATGGTGAGGACATTCACGACTGATGTTTCTGAGCCGGGTGGAGCTACTCCCCCCATTGCTCGAGGCCGAGGCAGAGACCAGGGGAAGGCACCAGCTCGTGGTAGGGGATGAGGGCGTCCCAGAGTTATTCCAATTGCACCATCAGCAAACCCCGCGGGAGATCCTATTATTAAGGAGCAGGGCGAGGTGTCCGCAACTGAGCCCACCCTGACAGACTTTATGACAGCACCGAGATTTTAGGTGGTTATGGACCGCAAGCTTCGGTTCATGGATTCTATGACTCATGCTGGTTTATTTCTAGCAGAACCAGCTACCTCACAGGCAGGGGGGCACAGACCCCTACTGCTCAAGCTCCTGGACATGCAGCTGTGGTGTATCAGACTTTGGGTGCACTACCTGTAGATGAGGCCCAGCCAGTTGCTGCAGTGGTGCCCCAGCTCAGGCCAGCTGCGAACGGCGATCCTTAAAAGTTATTGGATAAATGGAGGCTTCACCCTCCTACCTTGGGGGGTGAGCGACATGAGGATGCCCAGGACTTTATCGATAGGTGCAGGGACAGACTGCACAATATGAGGATACTGGAGTCATATGGAGTTGACTTCACTACTTTCCTACTGGAGGGCAGGGCCCGTAGATGGTGGTAGTCCTATGTTCTGGGCAGGCCAGCAGGTTCTCCTCCCCTCACCTGGGGTCAGTTCACCTAGTTGTTCTTGGATAGGTATATTCCACCCTTTGAGAGGGAAGAGCTACGACACCAGTTCGAGCATCTTGAGTAGGGCCAAATGTCTGTGAACGATTATGAGGTGAGGTTCTCTGAGTCGTCTCGCCATGCACTCATGATACTCCCCACAGATACAGAGAGAGTGTAGAGATTTGTTGCAGGGTTGCACCCTGGTATTCGAGCTAGCATGGCCCGGGAGGTGGTGATGGGTACTGAGTATCAACTAGTAGTAGAGTTTGCTCGCAGGATTGAGGGGTATCGCCTGAGGGGTAGAGAGAAGCTTCAGCAGGACAAGAGGGCCCAATTTTCAGGAGGGTTCAGAGGTGCCCCAGTTAGGGGTAGAGGTCACTCCGAGAGTGTCCATCCTAGCAGACCCTCATATTTAACACCGCCACCCCCTCCCCGAGGTGCTCCAGTGAGACCTTATTTCAGTGCAATGTCAGAGAGTTCTTACCGCCTACCAGCTATTCAGGGTTCCTCTGGTGGATATTCTGGTTATCGAGATTCTTCTAGTGCTCACTTCAGCGCTGTGTCAGAGAGTTCCTATTGCCTACCGGCCATTTAAGGTTCTTCCAATGGGTATTCAGATCAGCAGGATCAGACTCCAGGGCAGCAAGCTATGATACCGAGAGTGTGCTACGAGTGTGGAGATCTAGGTCATCTAAAGAGGACCTGCCCCAGGCTTCGGCGCAAGGCAATACAGCAGGGTCAGTAGCCCATGATTTCAGCACTAGCTGCCCAGCCACCTAGAGGTGGAGGGCAGGCTGGTCGGGGCCGACCTAGAGGTGGAGGTCAGATAGGGAGAGTTTAGCCAACTACTGCTCAGTCAGGCGGATGCAAACCAGCCGGCGCTCCAGCCAGATTCTACGCACTTCCACCCAGGCCAGATGCATTGGCCTTAGATGCCATCATCACAGGTATTATTTTCGTCTGCGGTAGAGATGCTTCGATATTATTTGATCCGAGATCTACCTATTTCTATGTAATATCACTGTTTTCTCGATTCTTGGTTATTCCTCTTGTACCTTTGGGAACTCCTGTTTATATGTCCACTCCTGTAGGCTATTTCGTGGTTGTAGACCGGGTCTATCGGTCCTGTATGGTTACATTTTGTAACTTCGAGACTAGAGTGGATCTCCTGTTGCTGGATATGATTGATTTTGAGGTTATCCTAGGCATGGATTGGTTATATCCATATCACACCATCCTAGATTGATATGCCAAGACTGTTTCACTAGTGATGCCAGGGTTAACGAGGTTGGAGTGGAAGGGTTCCACAGTTGATACCCCTAGTAGGGTTATTTCTTTCTTGAAGGCTCGGCGCATGGTCGAGAAGGGGTGTTTAGCCTATCTAGCTTATGTTTGATACACCACTACAGAGTCCCCAATGATTGATTCAGTTCCCGTAGTCCGAGAGTTCGCCGATGTGTCTCCTTATGATCTTCCTGGCATGCCACCGGATCGTGATATTGATTTTTATATCGATTTAGTTCCAGGCACCCAGCCTATATCTATTCCACCGTATCGCATGGCTCCTAAGGAGTTAAAGGAGCTGAAGGAGCAGCTTGAGGAGTTGTTAGTAAAGGGGTTTATTAGACCCAGTGTATCGCCTTGTGGTGCACCAGTGTTATTTGTGAAGAAGAAGGATCGGACTATGGGGATGCCGACTACCTCCGGTTGAACAAAGTCACCATCAAGAACAAGTATCCATTGCCTTGTATCGATGATTTGTTCGACCAATTGTAGGGTGCGAGGGTGTTCTTTAAGATAGACTTGTAGTCAAGGTACCATCAGCTGAAGATTCGGGACTCGAATGTTTCGAAGACTGCATTCCGGACTAGATATAGCCATTATGAGTTTCTGGTGATGTCTTTTGGCTTGACTAATGCTCCAGCAACGTTTATGGATTTGATGAACATGGTGTTCAGGCCTTATATTGATTCCTTCGTTATCGTCTTCATTGATGACATCTTGATATACTCACGTATCTTGGGGGAGCACGAGTAGCATCTGATAGTAGTGCTCCAGACCTTGCGAGAGCCGAAGCTATATGCTAAGTTCTCCAAGTGTGAGTTTTGGCTAGAATCTGTGGCATTCTTGGGGTATACTGTGTCAGGAGAGGGTATTAAGATAGACCCCAAGAAGATTGAGGCAGTTCAGAGTTGGCCACGCCCCACCTCAGTGACTGAGATCAGGAGTTTCCTGGGGTTAGTAGGTTATTACAGGCGGTTCGTGCAGGGCTTTTCATCTATTGCATCACCTTTGACTAGATTGACCCAGAAGGGTGCTCCTTTCCATTGGTTAGATGATTGTGAGGCAAGCTTCTAGAAGCTAAAGACAGCCTTGACTATGGCACCAGTCCTTGTGTTGCCTTCCGGTTCAGGGATGTATACAGTGTATTGTGACGCTTCGCGCATTGGCTTGGGTTGTGTATTGATGTAGAAGGGGCGAGTCATTGTATATGCCTCATGTCAGCTGAAGATTCATGAGAAAAATTATCCTGTGCACAATCTAGAGTTGGCCGCGATTGTTCATGCTCTTAAGATATGGAGGCACTACCTATATGGGGCTTCATGTGAGGTTTATACCGATCATCATAGTTTGTAGCATTTGTTCAAGTAGAGGGATCTTAATTTGAGGTAGCGTAGGTGGCTCGAGTTACTGAAGGATTATGACATCACCATTCTTTATCATTCGGGCAAGACAAATGTGGTCGCGGATGCCTTGAGCAGAAAGGCTAAGAGTATGGATAGTTTGGCATTCATTCCAGCAGGGGAGAGGCCACTAGCTTTGGACATTCAGTCATTGGCTAACAGACTAGTGAGGTTGGACATTTTGGAGGCCAGCCGGGTTCTTGCATGTATGGTTGCTCAGTCTTTATTATTGAGGGAGATTTTGGAGGCCACCCGACAGTTCAATGATCCATATTTGGCAGTTCTCAGAGAGATGGTGCTTCAGGGAGGTGCCAAGGAAGTTTCTATTGGCGAGGATGGCACTTTGCAGCTTTAGGGTCATCTATGTGTTCCTAATGTCAATGTTCTGAGGGAGAGGATACTAGAGGAGGCACACAGTTTGTGGTATTCCATCCACCCGGGGGCTATGAAGATGTATTGTGACTTGAGGTAGCATTACAGGTGGCGGAGGATGAAGAAAGACATAGTGGAGTATGTGGCTAGGTGCTTGAATTGTCAGCAGGTCAAGTATAAACATTAGAGATCGGGTGGTCTACTTCAGCAGATGCCTATACCAGAGTGGAAGTGGGAGCGCATTACCATGGATTTCATATTTGGGTTGCCGCGGACCTTGCAGAAATTTGATTCAGTATGGGCCATCATTGATAGGTTGACCAAGTTGGGCCACTTCATTCCAGTGGCTACTACCTATACAACATAGAGGTATGCTCAGATTTATATTCGGGAGATAGTCCGATTACACGATGTGCCTGTTTCCATTATATATAATAGAGGCCCTCAGTTCACTTCTCATTTCTGGAGAACCATTCAGAGTGAGTTGGGGAACCAAGTAGAGCTTAGCACAACATTCCATCCTCAGACCGACGGGCAGTCGGAGTGGACAATACAGATTTTAGAGGATATGCTTAGAGCATGTGTGATTGACTTTGGAGGGCAATAGGACCAGTTCTTGCCCTTGGCGGAGTTTGCATATAGCAACAGCTATCAGTCCAGCATTGAGATGGCTCCATACGAGGCTCTATATGGTCGCCATTGTCGTTCTCCTATCAGATGGTTCGAGCCTGGTGAGGCAAACTTGTATGGTACAGACTTGGTACAGGAGGCCTTGGACAAGGTGAAGTTGATTCAGGAGAGGCTTCGCATAGCTCAGTCCAGGCAGAAGAGTTACGCGGATCAGAAGGCGCATGATGTATCATTTATGGTTGGCGAGAAGGTTCTCTTGAAAGTCTCACCCATGAAGGGCATTATGAGGTTCGGGAAGAAGGGCAAGTTGAGTCCAAGGTTTATTGGCCCCTTTGAGGTGTTGAAGAGAGTTGGGGAGGTTGCCTATGAGCTTGCATTACCCCTAGCTTGTCGGGAGTTCATCCGGTTTTCCATGTGTCGATGCTTTGGAAGTATCATGCCGACTTTTCCCATGTGTTAGACTTCAATACTATTCAGCTAGATGAGAGCTTGGGTTGTGAGGAGCGGCCAGTTTCCATCATCGATAGGCAGGATCGCCAGTTGAGATCCAAGAGAATTTCTGCAGTAAAGGTTCAATAGAGAGGGCAACCAGCCGAGCAGGGGACCTGGGAGTCCGAGGAGGACAAGTAGAGTAGATATCCCCATTTATTCAGTAGCTCAGGTACTTATCTTTGCCCGTTCAAGGATGAACGTTTATTTAAGAGGTGGAGAATGTAATGACCCGCTTGATCGTTTTGCCTTTTTGAACCCCGTTCCCTTAAATAAAAACTTCCTGCGCTTTCCTTAGCTAATTTACGACTTGCGGGGACGATTGGTTCGGGATTTGGAAGAGGTTTGGGTGATATATGCCCATTTGATTTCTTAGGATTTTCTTAAAGGCTAAGTTTGACTTTGGTCAACATTTTGAGCAAACGGATCCGGATTTATGATTAGACTATCCCGGAGGATCCGTAGAAAAATATGGGACCTGGGCGTATGCCCGGAATCGAATTCTGAGACCCCTAGCCCGAGTAATGAATTTTTATTAGAAATTGTTAATCTAAAGTTTTAAGGATTTGAAGAAACTAATTAATGATTAATTTCATAGGTATTGGGCTTGTATTTTTGTTTCGAAGCCCGGTACTGGTCCTAAATATAATTTAAGACTTGCCTATAAAATTTGGTGTTAATCCAAATAGTTTTAGGGCGTTATGGCCCGTTGGAAGAAAATTAAGAATTTGAAGTTCACAAATTTGATTCATTTGGTTTTAGGGGGTAACTTCTAGATTTAGCATTGTTTTGGGTGTTCCAAAGGTTCGAGTAGGTTCGTCTCTTGATTTCAAACTTATCGGTATGTTCGGACGGGGCCCGAGAGCCCCGAGCGTCAATCGGACTAGGCTCGAGTGAAGTAGAAATATTTAGAAAGGCTGAAGAACTGCTGCTTCTATCATATCCGCATCTTCGGTTCTTGGACCGCAGATGTGGATCTCCCATTGCATAAGCAGCCCAGGGCGGCCCAGGCCATTTTCGCAGATGCGGCCTAGAGACTGCAGATGTGGTCCCATCTTTCCTCCCCTTTTTCGCAGATGCGGTCGCATTCTTGCAGATGCGGGACCGTAGATGCGGAAATCACTGAACCAGTGAGGTTCATTAAAGAGGGGTTTCAAACCCATTTTTGACACTTTTCACTCCTCCTTTGGGCGATTTGGGAGCTTTAGAGAGAAGGTTTTCACATAGCATTGTTAGGTAGTTTATTCCACCCATCCTTAGTTTAATACTTGTAGTTTAGGTAGATTAAACACTAGAACTTAGGAAAAATTAAAGGGTTAGAGCTAAACCTAGGGTTTTAGTAAAACTTGAGTTTAACCACGAAATTTGTTATGAAATTAATTAGAAATTATATATTGGTGATCCTTAAGTTATAGAGAACAAATTCCTTCCAAAAATTTTGGGATCCGGGCACGTGAGCCCGGGATCGGATTTTAGGAAACTTGTGTTAATAGTTGGGTAATTTCTAAATAGCTAGAATTCTAGGAGTCTATATTAACTAGTTCTTACTTTGTTTAACTAGTTTGGGATCGTTTGGTTCCGAATTGAGGATTTGGACTTCTTCTTGGCATTTGGAGTACACTTTGGAGTGAGGTGAGTCTCCTTTCTAACCTTGTAAGAGGGAATTGTCCCCATAGATATAATAATTGAGTTGAATGCTAATATTTGTGGAGGCTACGTACGCACTAGGTGACGAAAGTCCGTGCGTAGTGACTACTGTGTTAAGTTCGGGTAGTCTAGGACCCATAAGCATATTCCACATGATATTCTTGTATCTTGATGATAAATTCGGATTCGATAAACTATTTTGATTAAGGTAAATGAAAATGGTGAAGGAACCTTATCATGTTTGGACTTTTAAAAGGAGAATATTAGGTATTCCTGTAAATAACTACTCCTTAGATATATGTCATCGTTTGCTTGTTGATGAGTCCATTTATATTTGACCGTGTTGTATGGGAGATTCGCGAGCGGGGTAATAGATGCATCTATGGTTCGATCCGTTCGACCCTCTGCAGTGCACAATTTATTTTTATGTTGGATCGGGCCGTACGTCCCACGGTGTCACTTGTATATATTTTATTTAGCGTTTCTCTGAGTACTTAATTTCATACCTGCTTGAAATATAGGTGACTATCCATGAAAATACTTGGGGAAGAACTGTTATGCCATAATCTTTTTAAATACTATTTACTTGTGCTATCCATGCTATTTATAAATTCTTCTCACATTATTTGACCCTAGCGAGTATCAAGTCAACCTCTCGTCTCTATTTCTTCGAGATTAGACGGGATACTTACTGGGTACATATTATTTATGTATTCATACTACACTTCAGTACTTAATTGTATAGAATTTGAGGCAGGAACATCTGGCTATCAGTCGGGTGCGCATATCTGAGCAGATTTTGAGACTTCTGTGGTGAGCTGCTTCCCCTCCATGTGATTCAGCAGCCTGAAGAAGTCTTCCTTTTGTATTTTTGCTGTCTATTCCGTTTCGGACAGTAGGATAGTGTGATTCTTTTGTATATTCTACTAGTTGCCCATGTTTGTGACACCAGGTCTTGGCACACACACATTAGTAGACTGTATTATTTTAGGGTTGTATGATTATCATAATTTTTATTCATGGTTTCTTATTTATTCCAACTTAAAGAATCATTTTTAATTATGTCTGGGGCAAAGGTGACCGAAGGTTTAGCTAGTATCTTCCGCGTTGGCTTGCCCAACAGTGGCGTTGGGCTCCATCACGACCTGCCATGGAATTGGGTCGTGACAACATGGTATCAGAGCATTAGGTTCACGTAGGTTTCACAATGTCATGGGCAAACCTAATAGAGTCTTACGGATCGGTACAGAGACGTCTGTATTTATCTTTGAGAGGCTATAGGGTTTTAGAAAAACTATTATTTATTCATCTCATCTCGTGCAGTGGTCAGTGTACTAAGTTTCCTTCTCTACTCTCTCACAGATGATGAGGCCATGCATGGCTGATGTTCCCGACCGGGGCGGAGCTGCTCCCCCCGTTGCTCGAGGCCGAGGCCGAGGCACAAGCCGGGGGAGGGCATCAGCCCGTGGTAGGGAATGAGGGCATCCCAGAGTTATTCCAGTCGCACCACCACCAGACCCCGCGGGAGATCCTATTATTGAGGAGCAGGGTGAGGTGCCACCCCGACAGACTTTATGACAGCACCGAGATTTCAGGAGGTTATGGCCACATGCTTCAGTTCATGGATTCTATGACTCAGGCTGGTTTATCAACAGACCCAGCTACCTCACAGCCATGGAATTGGGTCGTGACGCTACATATGTGCCAACAGAAGAACAAGAAGCTATTTTCTCACTAAGGGACTGGGGACTGCTCAACATTATCATTTGATGTCCAAGCTAGGTGTTTTAAACATTTTCTCTACACCTAGCTTGAAGGGGGGAGGGGGGTATAGAAATACACACGTGACTAATAGTTTTGTATAGCTATATTAGCTTCGTTAGGGGTGTTAGAAGCTAGTTGTAGAAATAGAAGTCTATATAGATATGTGTGTGTGGGTTTATGTATTTTTTTAATCTTTTTTAGAAAAGCAGTTATAATCGATTTTACCTCTATTGTATCTTGTTTTTCGACTTTTCATGCGAGCTTCTTCCACTCGTTAGTAGTGAAATTTAACAGAAAGAGTAATCAGTTATTTCTTTCATTGTTTCAATATGTCAATATTGGCATTAATAATACATAAATGTAACTCGTTGTTCGAACAACTATATAGAGGTGCTGGATTTCCTCGTAGGTCTTGTTGGAAAACCGTTATCGAACTTTATTAATCGAATTTGAACTTCCACTAAATCAAGCATGATAATATGTACATTCCTACATAATTTGCAACTTGACCTGTATGACCATTTTCTTCTTTATTTGGTGTATATGTGCGTAAGCTTCTTGTTTAAAACGCGTATAGAATAGGCACATTATTTACTTACGGACACGTAAAGAGCACGAATTTTTACCTTAGGGAAGACTCTCACAGATCCTTTGAAACAAAACGTCATCCCAGTTAGGTGACAAACTAGTCTTACAAGAAAAGGACAATCAATGGTTCGTAGTTTCTGCACATAAAGTTCAAATTAAAAAGAAAAACAATAAATGGGATATATGGTTGACAGACTTTCTAGAATGCACGCGATATATGGTTGCTCGTAAACTTTTATTGTTTAAATATCATCATTTATCTATATTATTATAAAAGCACGAATAATTTATACTAAATGTTGAACGACTAGAATATTTCTGAAACATTGATCGACTTTTATGCCCTTAAATATTTCTATAATTTAAGGATCTAATGGTAAATTACCTAATGATGGAATTATTTTTCGATTAAACTATATATATGCCCGACCCTACAACGTTGATCCTACTTGAATTAGAAAAGTGCGTCCATAATTTCTTTCACCATAAATATTTCTATAATTTAAGGATCTAATGGTAATTTACCTAATGATGTAATTCTTTTTCGATTAAACTATATATATGTCCGACCCTACAACGTTGATCCTACTTGAATTAGAAAAGTGCGTCCATAATTTCTTTCAAAGAATTGTTGTTCTTAATTATACTTATTTTCTAACAAGGAACAAACTAAAATAAAAGCACGTACTAAAAGAAAATTTTAGTACTACATTCTAAAAACATCTATAACATTTTACAAAGTTGAAAATTCTTACTATCCTTTAAAGTCTTAATTTTTATTTAGTTCATATAAAGCTAAAACTAAATTATATTAGTATCTTTTACCTAAATATTAGGAGCTACTACATAATTGAAATAAATTGAGTTATTTTTTAAAATATTAAATAATAAGAGAATAATTAAATGATAATTTTTTAAAAGATAAAAACTAATTTTAAAGGATAAAAAATATGAATATTTTTTAAAGGATAAAAAATATGGACAAGTTTATATGAATATTTTTCTTTTACATGACAATAAAGTTGTTCTAATAATACAGATGATGAACATTCCACAGACAAGAGGGTTAATAAATAAAGAAATTCTCTCTCTAGACTAAGGCGACCGACGCAAAATAAGCTAATCTTCGCCATTAGTGGCGGTGTGACAACCCAAAGGGTCATCACCTTTTTTTTTATCCATTCCGTGCTTCTGAGGCCTTGAAAACCTCATTTATAGTTGTCTCGTTTTGCGTGCACAGTCCGGGCGCATAGCCAAAAGCTTGAATGTGAAATTTGTGTGAAAAACGCTAAGTTTTGATATTAAAATGAATAAATTTGACTTCGATAAATATTTTAGATAAACGGACCCGGACCCGTAATTTGATGGTCCCGGAGGGTCCGTAGGAAAATATGGGGCTTGAGCGTATGCCCGAAATCGAATTCCGAGGTCCTTAGCCTGAGAAATAATTTTTTGAGTAAAATTATTTTCTGAAAATATTTAAGGAATTTGGAAATAAAATATGATTAGAAAGTGATGGTATCGGGCCCGTATTTTGGTTTCGGCGCCAGTACAGGTCTTATATATGGTTTAAACACTTTCTGTAAAGTTTGGTTGAAAACGGACGTCGTTTGATGTGTTTCTGACTTAAAATGGAAAGTTTGATGTTTTATGAAATTTGGAAGAAATCATGGATTTTGAGGCTTAATTCGATGTTTATGATATTATTTTGGCGATTTGATCGCATGGATGAGTCCGTAGGATATTTTTGAGGTTGTGTGCATGTTTGGCTTGGAGCCCCGAGGGCTCGGATGAATTTTGGATAGGTTGTGGGTGTATTTTAACCTTTGTAAAAATCTGGCATTTTAGTTATGGTATATTCGCATTTGCGAAGAAGATCTCGCAAATGCGACCTTTGATCGAAAATGCGAGATAGGAGATTACGATCACTTGGTTCACAATTGCGATGTAGAGCCAGTCGCAAATGCGACATAGTGGCTCGCAAATGCGAATGCTGGCATTTCGCAAATGCGACATCACTGTCGCAAATGCGATGCCTTTATTGTTGTCTATTGTTCGCAAATGTGAACCAATCTTCGCAATTACCATAACAGGTCGGGGTTCGCAATCGCGAACCCAGTTCGCAAATCCCACATCTGCAACCTGCATATTTTACACTTAGCCGAATTTTGAACTATTTTCAACATTCTTTCAAAATACAAACTTCTTGGGCGATTTTTCAAGAACAAGTTTTCTTCCAAATCAATTGTAAGTCCATTTTTACTCATTCCTTTCAATCGTTTACATCATTTAGCATATTTTCAACTTAAAAATCAATGATTTTCATGGGTGAAATTGGGGGTTTTGGGTAGAACTTAGGTTTTTCTAAAAATTAAGGATTTTGACCTCAATTTGAGGTCTAATTTCAAAACAAATTATATATTTGGATTCGTGGGGAAATGGGTAACCAGGTTTTGGTTCGAACCTCGGGTTTTGACCACGTGGACCCGGGGGCAATTTTAGAATTTTCGGGCAAAACTTTGGAAAATTCATTTTATGCATTCAAATTGATTTATTTAGTGTTTATTGATGTAATTAAGTAACTTGTGACTAGATTCGAGCGGATTGGTGGTTGAATCGAGGGGTAAAGCTATAATTGAGGTTTGAGTTGAAGTCAAAGCATCGGGGTAAGTGTTCGATTTAACCTTAGCTTGAGGGATTTGGGGTTGATTCATATTTTCTATGTGTTTCTTGTTGCGTACGACGTATATGCATGATGACGAGTATCTATACATTGGTGTCAAGCATGACCGTGAGTCTTATATTGTGATTTTCATAACTCGTTGTATAATCCATGCCTTGCTGAGTATTTCTGTTTGTTGTGTAAAGTTGTGGAAAGAATTATGATTTATGAACATTGAGGAGAGTCGGCTCCAGTTGCAAAACGAATTGCGAAAGTATAAATGTTAATTGAACCTCTAGAGCATTGGCTCGAGTTTTGAAAATAATTGTGAAGTAAAAGTGAGAAAGAGAAGAGGTCTATTGTTGCCCCCTTGGCGGGCTATTGTTGAGTTGTGGTTCCCTTGCATTATGTTCTTAATTGATATTACTGAGGCTTAGGTTAATGATAATTCATGTTAAGTGATGACTATAGTTATAGCTGAGGTAGTTAAGTGTTGTTATAGGTTGGTTATAGCTGAGTTAGTTAGATATAGTAACAAGTTTGGTTATAGTTGTGATAGTCAGATGTTGTATTAGGTTGGTTATAGCTGTGGTAGTTAGATGTAGTAACAAGTTTGGTTATAGTTGTGGTAGTCAGATGTTGTATCAGGTTGGTTATAGCAGTGGTAGTTAGATGTTGGAACAAGTTTGGTTATAGTTGTGGTAGCTAGATATTGGAACATGTGTGGTTATAGCTAATTTTCCTTTGCTGGGATATTTGATTTGATATGTTGTATCCTTGCCGGGAAGTTATTATATTGTTGTCCCCTAGCCGATATTATGTTGTTATATTGTGTTGGATTAAAATAGGAGCGGGGGGTACGCCTACCACAAGTGATTGATGAAATGGGAGTGGGAGGTACGCCTACTACAAGATTGATAAAATGGGAGCAGGTGGTACGCCTGCCACAAGTGATTGATAAAATGGGAGCGGGTGGTACACCTACCACAAGATTGATAAAATGGGAGTGGGAGCGGGTGGTACGCCTACCACAAGTTTGATGAAATGGAGTCTGGTCCTAGCCTCGTCACTACCTCGCCGGGGTTAGGCCAGACACTTACCAGCACATGGAGTCGGTTGTGCTGATACTACACTTTGTGCTCTTTTGCACAGATCCAGGTGTTGGATAGCAGCTGCAGTAGCGCGGGAGTTAACCTTCAGTCCAGCGAGACACCGAGTTAGCCTTGCAGGCGTCCGCAGATCCGACATCTCTTCTATCTTTATTTAGTCCGTTATCTCATGTATTTCGAGACAAACAGTTATATTTCTTTCATACGGTTGTATTTAGCACTCTTAGTAGTTCGTGAGTATGTGACACCAGTTCTTGGGTAGAGGCTTATGTTAATTTTCCGCATTGTTATTTGGATTCTTTAATTTAAGACTTCCACTTATGTATTTTATTCCACTGTTTTCATGCTATTATTGATAGTTGTTAAAAGAAGTAGATTGGTTAATGACAAAGGTATTTAAAGGTTGGCTTGCCTAGCTCTCATCAGTAGGCGCCATCACGACTCCCGAGGATGGGAAATTCGGGTCGTGACAAGTTGGTATCAGAGCTCTAGGTTGCATAGGTCTCATAACTCACAGACAAGCTTAGTAGAGTTTGAGGGATCGGTACGGAGACGTCTGTATTTATCCCCCAGAGGCTATAAAGTTAGGAAAAAGTTTCACTTCTATTCTTCCCTGTCATGCGATTTTGTTCTCTCCGTGCTAGATTGAAACCTCTACTCTTGTCCTTTCGCGAATGGAGGGGTCATGTACCGCTTCTTCAGCTGAGTAGCAGTGCAGACCGGTGATAGATCAACCACGTCATTGGAGGCGTCGTGAATATTGGATAAGTTTTCCAAGCTCTTCACTACTACATTCAGCGGTGCTTCCACTGAGGATCCCCAGGATTTCCTATATAGCTGCCACGAGGTTCTCAGGAACATGGGCATTGTTGAGACCAATGGGGTCGATTTCATTGCATTTTGCCTATGTGGATCCGTCAAGACTTGGTGGAGGGATTATTGTTTAGCCAGGACAGCCGGGTCACCATCTTTGACATGAGATCAATTTTCAGTATTATTTCTGGAGAAGTTTCTCCCCGTGACTTAGTGAGAGGCTTATCGGAGGCAGTTTGAATGCCTCCAGTAGGGTTCCATAACGATCACTCAGTATGAGACCAGGTTCATCGATCTAGCTCGCCATGCTCTTGTCTACTTCCCACCGAGAGAGAGAGGGTGAGGAGGTTTATTGATGGCCTGATTCAGCCGATTCATCTTTAGATGACCAAGGAGGCCGGGAGTAAGATCACATTTCAGGAGGCGGCCAATGTGGCCCACAGAGTTGAGATAGTTCTGTCACATGGAGGTGGTCATGGGTCGGATAAGAGGCCCCTTCATTCCGGCAGATTCGGTGGTACCTCATCTGGGGTTAGAGATTCGTATGGTAGAGGCCATCCTCCTAGGCCCTTTCAGTCAGATCTCCAGGCCTCCCAGAGTACTTCATGTGGTCGTGGTTCCCAGTCGCAGTATTCTAATCAGTAACCCATCAGTGCACCACCGCTTTAGAGTTCTCAGGGTCGCCAGCCCCAGAAGCCGAGAGCTTGTTATACTTGTGGTGACACGAGGCACATTGATAGGTATTGCCCTCGTGTGCCAGGTGGCTCTCAGCATCAGAGTTCTCGTGCCATGGTCCCGGCACCCAGTATTCCACAGCCAGCCCAGCCAACTAGAGGTGGGGGTAGAGGTGCCAGAGGTGGAGGTAGAGGTCCTAGAGGTGGAGCTCAGGCCGCCAGAGGTGGAGTCCAGCCAGCAGTAGACCGGCCTAGAGATATGGTTTAGGGTGGTGGAGCCCAGCCCCAGTATTATGTTTTTCAGGCTAGGCCTAAGGCTGAGGCTTTGGATGCAGTTATTACAGGTACGGTTTTGGTTTGTAATCGAGATGCTTCAGTACTATTTGATCCAAGGTCTACGTATTCATATGTTTCATCTTATTTTGCATCGTGCTTGGTCATGCCTAGTGATGCATTGGGTGTTCCAGTGTATGTGTTTACACTGGTGGGTGATTCTATCATGGTCGATCAAGTCAATCGTTCTTGTATTGTAGTGATTGGGAATCCTGAGACCCATTTAGATTTGTTGTTCTTAGATATGGTTGACTTCGATATCATATTGGGGATGAACTGTTTATCACCCTATCAGGCTATCTTGGGCTGCCATGCCAAGATTGTGACCTTAGCTTTGCCGGGTATGCCTCGTTTAGAGTGAAGAGGTACTCCAGGTTATTCTACCCGCAATGTTAGTTTGTACGTGAAGGCTCGACGTATGGTTGAGAAGGTGTGTTTGGCCTATTTGGCTTATATTCGTGATTCCAGTTCTGAGGTCCCTCCTATTGATTCTGTGCCTATTGTCCGGGAGTTTCCCGATGTTTTCCCTTCAGACCTGCCGGGTATGCCACCCGACAGGGACATTGATTTTTGTATTGATTTGGCTCCGGGCACTCAGCCCATTTCTATCCCTCCATATCGTATGGCCCCGTCGGAGTTGAAAGAGCTAAAGAATCAGTTGCAGGATTTGCTGGAGAAGGGTTTCATTAGACCCAGTATTTCACCTTGGGTTGCGCCGGTGTTATTTGTCAAGAAGAAGGATGGGTCCATGAGGATGTGCATTGATTACCGGCAATTGAACAACGTAACTATCAAGAATAAGTGTCCGCTGCCGAGGATTGATGGTTTGTTCGACCAGCTTTAGGGTATCAGGGTATTCTCCAAGATTGACTTGAGATCTGGCTACCATCAGTTGAGGATTAGGCATCCAATGTCCCTAAGATTGCTTTCTGCACTCGGTACGTTCATTATGAGTTCTTGGTCATGTTATTTGGGTTGACCAATGCCCCAACAACTTTTATGGATTTGATGAACCGAGTGTTCAGGCCTTACTTGGACTTGTTCGTGATAGTCTTTATTGATGATATCATGATATACTCCCGCAGACAGGAGGAGCACGAGCAACACCTTAGAGTGGTTCTTCAGACTCTGAGGGATAGTCAGTTATATGCCAAGTTCTCCAAGTGTGAGTTCTGGCTGAGTTCAGTTGCATTTCTGGGTCACGTTGTATCAGCAGAGGGTATTCATGTGGACCCAAAGAAGATTGAGGCAGTCAAGAGCTGGCCTGGACCAGCATCAGCTACAAAGATTCGGAGTTTCTTGGGATTGGCAGGCTACTATCATCGGTTCGTTGAGGGGTTCTCATCTATCGCAGCCCCGATGACCAGGTTGACCCAGAAGGGTGCCCAATTCAGATAGTCGGATGAGTGTGAGGCGAGCTTTTAGAAGCTCAAGACAGCTATGACCATGGCACCGGTATTGGTTTTGCCCACAGGTTTAGGGCCTTATACAGTTTATTGCGATGCTTCTCGTGTTGGGCTTAGATCAGTGTTGATGCAGGATGGCAAAGTTATTGCCTATGCTTCAAGGCAATTGAAGATTCATGAGAAGGACTATCCAGTTCATGATTTGGAGTTGACAGCCATTGTTCACGCATTGAAGATTTGGAGGCATTATCTGTATGGCATGGCATGTGAGGTGTTTACTGATCACAAGAGTCTTCAGTACTTGTTCAAGCAAAAGGAGTGGAATTTAAGGCAGAGGAGGTGGTTGGAGTTGTTGAAGGATTAGGATGTCACCATTTTATATCATCTGTCACACCTCCTTTTTCACTACACCCGCAAGGGCATAAAGGAGTTTTTCCAATTAAAGGACAATCGGAACGGGATTTATTATTAATATTCAAAGTCGCCACTTGGGAGATTAATGGTGTCCCAAGTCACCGGTTGAATCCCGAACCAAGGAAAATATGACTCTGTTAACAGTCCGCGAACCAGAAATTCAAGTAAGGAATTCTGTTAACCCGGGAGAAGGTGTTAGGCATTCCCGGATTCCATGGTTTTAGCATTGTCGCTCAACTGTCGTGTTTAGCTTATTGATCTGATTTTATGACATGATGAACCTATGTGCCAATTTTACTTTTAACCGCTTATTATTTAGTTTTTTAAGAAAGTTGAACGTCGTTTAGAATGTGTCTTTGTATCGCGCCACATGAAATGCACCCTTAATTCTAAACACACTTTATTCAACGTTTTGGGATTTGATTTTGGTCACATGAAATGCACACTCGAGTTTAGGAAGGTAATTTTATTAAAAGTGCGCCAAAAATGTCTAACGTGTTATCATCTTTAGGGAAGACCGTGAAATTCGCTAAACGGCCATTCCCGAATTCTAAGTATTTTATTATAACCATTTATTGAGGGCCCCACAATTTATGCATTTTATTTGGCGAGGCTCATCTCATTTTATTATATAAAGGCCAACCTAAAAGCAATCTATCATTCTTTCTATTGAATTTATCTCTAAAGAGCCCTAGTTAATTAATGTTATAAATTCGGGCCTCAAGTTCAAGCCCGGATTCAAACAAAAGGGAAAACCTTTTAATTTGAACCCGCTACCTAACTCGAAAGCCCAAATTTAATTTATTTCACCAATGATTTAAATGAGAATTCATGGTCCTTGTTTTTTTTTTGCTTTAAAACAGCCCCATGGAATGACGGGTTGCTTCAGCTCTACTCGTATACATCGATGGAAGCTTGGGCCTAATTTGGGACTAAAAATCCCGAGTCTTGGACGGTCTGTAGTCTAGCAAGGTATTTGGGCCAACTGATGAACTCTGGGCCCCAAAGTAGAGTCATGGTCCTTTTAATTCTAGACACATATTTACAATCAACTATGGACTTCATCCTGTATTTTTAATCTGAGCTTCGCATTAATTCTTGGGCTTCGAATTGGTACAGGCAAGTGTAAAGAAAAAAAAATAGTGATTAACTAATATGTTTATCAACTATACTGGAATATTGAGCTCACAACCGATTTAACATGCTGAAACATTGATTCTTCGATCTCAAGACCAATTTTTAACTGTTCATGCTAATTATGATGCCAATTCTACTAGAATTTAATCAGGGAGTTGAATTTAAATAATAAACTACCATATGCAATATTCACAACATGATAAGACAAAACCAATCCAATTAATCGAGTGTGCTCTTGTTAATATACATGAGCCACTGCCTACTGGTGCCTATAGGATTGATTTTGATATCCTGAAACTGAAAGTTAACAACAACTTAACAAATCATGAATCCTAATGTCATGAATAACTAACATGAATTATACTAGAACTAAGGTCACGGTCATACAAATATTGAAGTCCATACAGTCCCGCGTTCATGTGAATACAAATAAAAAAAAAAAAAAAAACTAAACTATGGGAGACAAACATATATCTGTAGCACCTATCCAAATTACAGACATACAATAATCCAAACGGACATGTATCATGAAGCAAAACTTGTAAATTTGCTTTATTCCATTTCCAGTTCAAAGGCTACAGCATGGCATTTTCAATGTGTGTACCTGGAGAGTAAATAGATAAAAAGAGTAAGGATCAGCACAACAGCCAATAGCAAATGGAATCCAATAGTAATTTTAGCCAGAAATAATCTCAAACGAATCCAATGGTGAATCACAGAAGAAAAGCTTCACCCAAACACCCAAAACACACTTGATTGAATCAAATTAGACTTGAATCTAAACCCAGAAGCCTTTTGAAGCTTCAACAACCAATCGCAAAGAGTCTCCAAGTCATTTTATCTCTATCTAAGCTAGAAAACGCAACTCAACAGCAGGAACTTGAAATCAATCTAGGAACTATAACAGGACAGTATTTTTGGAAGCTTTTCTGCTGTTTATGGATTTTTTTATATTTTTGAAGAACTAGGATCTAAAAATACACTTTCTAACTCTGAGATTTGATTTTTGAATTTTGAAATTCAAATTTTCGGGTGTTGCAACTTGCAGAGAATTTTTGGGAGAATTTTCAGAGGTCAAACTTGTGTTTCAAGGCATGAGAATGCCATTTTATAGGCAAACTTCAGGGGAGAAGCTTCTAGACTTCCTTCACACTTTCCCCCTTTTCTTATTTCAGACTTTACCCAAATAGTCCTTAGTTTATTGGCTTGTGACCCAAGTTACACCCATAAGTTATGAAAATTCTGATTTGACACTCATCTAGAATGTTCTAGAGCTTCCAATTCAGTTATTTGAAAGGTTCTATGACCTTGAACTACCCCAATTACCCTTAGCTTATTCTAAAATTTACTAGTCTAATAGTTTAACCCATTTCCAATACCCAAAATGCCTTTGAATACCCCTGAAACTACTAGTTCAGTACAGCTATACCCAAACCATTATTTAGCTAAGCCTAAGGATTATTAGACATCAAACTAACTAGAACAATTATCAATTAAACCGGCTTAACATTAGATAGCGACGAATTTGGCATTCACACAGGCTTCAAACAAGATCGATTACAGATTTAACACAAAATTAAACTAAACTCAGAACTACTAGCACATAATTGAACTACATAATCATTATTGAACATATAAGGAAAACCCAAAAAAACAGAAATAGACGAAAGACAAACTTGCTGAATTAATATCTATATCAAATGCTTTCAGTCAACAATTGACCTAACTAACAACAATCACTAAAACAAGAACAAGTCACAGGCCGCAAAGAAGGAGAACAGAGGAAGAAAGAAACAAATCAAACGAAAATAGGGGGAAACTCACTACTAAACTTAAGCACTCCTGTATGGATTGGTGACATGCCAAGGATGCCTGTGCGGATGAATTTGACCCTGGCCTAGAAGACTCAGATCCTAGATGTGAAATTGAAGGGCTTCAGTTGGGATTTTTGTGCATTAAGCAAGAGAATAGGGTTTAGAGTGGCATGGGGGTCGTGGAGTATAAGTTTGGTATAGTGTAGGTGGCGGCGCCGCTGCCGGAGGTGGGGAGGGCGATTAGGGTTTCTAATATTTGAACAGTTTTGGTGACATTTGAACGAAATTGACGGTGGATATGGAAAGGGGAGGCGTAGGAGCGTCTGTGGTGTGATTTTGAGGGCGTTTGGTGGTTCTCCGCCGCCGTGGGCGATTTTCGGTGGCGGAGTTAGGGTGGCGTCGGCGGAGGGAGAAGGTACGAGGAAGGGAGCCCTTTGTCTCTAGGGTTTCTGTTATTTGAGATATTTTTATTTAATAACTGAGATCGAATCCTAACCGTTGAATTAAATTAACGGATGGCCCAGATTGACTGACGATGAAACGACGTCTTTTTGGGATAATAAAGGGCAGGCCAGGTTTGGGTCTTTTGGGCCGGACTAGGGATGATTTAATTTAGGCCAGGCAACATAAACTGAAACTGGCCCAATTCGGGCAACCCTCTTCCTTTTTATTTTTGTTTTTCTCTTTTTATTTTCTTTTATTTATCTTTCTTTTCATTTTGTATTTTTATATATTTTTTTTTAATTTCATTAAAATGCAAAAATAAAAACCAAGGCCTAATTTATTTCCCAAAACTAAACTAATTAATTCCTAAAATTGAATAAGATCTATTTCGCGACAAATTCAACAATTAACGACTAAAAATGCAAAAGTGAACTATTTTTATTATTTTCTTCATGTTTTGTTCTAAAACAAATTAACCCCTAATTAATCCTAAAATATGAAATTAGATCCTAAATGCGAGTGCCAAGTGTAATTCCCAAAAATATGAATTAAAATACATAAATATAATGCAAACAGTTAACAGAAAATTCACAAAATTGCAAAATAATGGAAGCAATCAGTTTGTTTGAATTTTTTGGAATAATTCATGTAGGGCAAAAATCACGTGCTCACAGCTGCCCCTCTTTGCTCGAAAACACGAAGAGTTTTCATGCAAAGAAAAGTGAGCAGAAACGAGCGATTTTTGCACGTTTGAATATTCCGTGTGAAGCATTTTTGAAAAGTTTGACCGCACCCCGCTTCAAAGGTTGCCTACATATCCTTGGCTAAAAAGGAATCAGGTCAGTGTAGTTCGAGAAGGTTTGGCAGCTGGGACTACCAGGAGCTGTGATTTCACTGCTGTTGCTGCTGCTACTGCTCATTGACCTCCTTATTACACCGTGTCAAAAAAAAAGAATCTAGCCTAAGCTATGATCTATGAATTACAAAAAAGGTCTTATCTATGTCTTCAAACTCGCTCTTGTGTTGCCTTGAACTTGTATTCTTCCACTGGAATTCGTTGTTGCCTTGAATTGTGATTGGCGATGTTTTGCCATTCCTCCGAGTGATGCTTGACTGGTGAAATTTGAAATATGTGCCTCTATTTTCCAGGCGGGCTCCTGATTGCTGACGCTTGAAAAGTATTCCCTTGTTCTCCAGGTGGGCTCCTGATTGCAATGCTTGAAAAGTATTCCCTTGTTCTCCAGGTGGGCTCCTGACTACAACAAAATAAACAAACAAAGAAAATTTTCTGCCCCAGTTCGGTGGCTGGGCACATCATGTTATCCAAATATTAAAAATTAAAAGCTAAAATTTGAATTGTACTTCCCTTGTTTTCCAGGTGGGCGCCTGATTGCTGATCTTGAAAGGTATTCCCTTGTTCTCCAGGTGGGCTCCTGATTGCTGAACTTGAAAAGTATTCCCTTGTTCTTCAGGTGGGCTCCTGATTGTAACAATATAAACAAACAAAGAAAATCTTCTACCTCAGTTTGCTAACTGGGCACAACATGTTCTCAAATATTAAAAATTAAAAGCTAAAATTTTAATTGCACTTCCCTTGTTCTCCAGGTGGGCTCCTGATTGCTGAACTTGAAAAGTATTCCCTTGTTCTTCAGGTGGGCTCCTGATTGTAACAATATAAACAAACAAAGAAAATCTTCTACCTCAGTTTGCTAACTGGGCACAACATGTTCTCAAATATTAAAAATTAAAAGCTAAAATTTTAATTGCACTTCCCTTGTTCTCCAGGTGGGCTCCTGATTGCTGAACTTGAAAAGTATTCCCTTGTTCTTCAGGTGGGCTCCTGATTGTAACAATATAAACAAACAAAGAAAATCTTCTACCTCAGTTTGCTAACTGGGCACAACATGTTCTCAAATATTAAAAATTAAAAGCTAAAATTTTAATTGCACTTCCCTTGTTCTCCAGGTGGGCTCCTGATTGCTGAACTTGAAAAGTATTCCCTTGTTCTTCAGGTGGGCTCCTGATTGTAACAATATAAACAAACAAAGAAAATCTTCTACCTCAGTTTGCTAACTGGGCACAACATGTTCTCAAATATTAAAAATTAAAAGCTAAAATTTTAATTGCACTTCCCTTGTTCTCCAGGTGGGCTCCTGATTGCTGAACTTGAAAAGTATTCCCTTGTTCTTCAGGTGGGCTCCTGATTGTAACAATATAAACAAACAAAGAAAATCTTCTACCTCAGTTTGCTAACTGGGCACAACATGTTCTCAAATATTAAAAATTAAAAGCTAAAATTTTAATTGCACTTCCCTTGTTCTCCAGGTGGGCTCCTGATTGCTGAACTTGAAAAGTATTCCCTTGTTCTTCAGGTGGGCTCCTGATTGTAACAATATAAACAAACAAAGAAAATCTTCTACCTCAGTTTGCTAACTGGGCACAACATGTTCTCAAATATTAAAAATTAAAAGCTAAAATTTTAATTGCACTTCCCTTGTTCTCCAGGTGGGCTCCTGACTGCAACAAAATAAACAAACAAAGAAAATTTTCTGCCTCAGTTTGGTGGCTGGGTACAACATGTTATCAAATACTAAAAATTAAAAGATAAAATTTGAATTGCACTTCCCTTGTTCTGTAGGTGGGTGCCTGACTGCTGAAGCTTGAAAGGTATTCCCTTGTTCTCCAGGTGGGCTCCTGATTGCTAAACTTGAAAAGTATTCCTTTGTTCTCCAGGTGGGCTCCTGACTGCAACAAAATAAACAAACAAAGAAAATCTTCTGCCCCAGTTTGGTAACTGGGTACAGCATTTTATCAAATACTAAAAATTAAAAGCTAAAATTTGAATTGCATTTCCCTTGTTCTCTAGGTGGGCGCATGACTGCTGAAGCTTGAAAAGTATTCCCTTGTTCTTCAGGTGGGCTACTGACTGCAACAAAATAGACAAACAAAGAAAATTGTCTGCCCAGTTTGGTAACTGGGTACACTTGTGAATTGCTACCTGAGCTATTGATGCGACGGTGAGAGTAAAACAAAAGACTTGATTGGCCTGTACGCCCCTGTAAGTAAAACTATTTGACTAAGATTTTTATCCTAGGAGGAAATTCATCAGACTAGATTTTCTATCTTAGGAGAACGATTCATCAGACTAAGATGCAGACCCTAGGAGAAAATTCATCGGACTAGGTTTTGTTATCTTGTTATCTTAGGAGAAAGTTTCATCAGACTAAGATTTTGATCCTAGGAGAAAGTTCATCAGACTAGGGTTTCTATCTTAGGAGAAAAATTCATCAGACTAAGAGTGTCTAAATGGAGGAAAATCCATCAGACTAGGACTTTTATCCTAGGAGGAAAATGTGAAAAGCAATGGCAGCATTTTATGCACACTAGCAAGACAGGCAAGGGCAAGGATTTGAGAAACTTCCCTTTCGTCGGCTTTCCTCTTCTTCCTTTTCTTCATTTCATTTCCTTCCTATTGTTGAACCGACTTTCTTGCGTTGCTTTGTCCCAGTCTCAAACAAAGAAAACTTGTGAGTTTAAAATGTGGTGGTTGGTTTGTGGTTGAACTTTGAGGGCGACTGCTTCTACATTTGCCAAGATGACTGATTTCAACTCGAGGACCTTGCTTGTTTCTGGATTAACCCCTTTTTCTGTCATCCTCATCACATAGAATACCCTCCTACTATCTTCTATCTATTGTGTTGCGTGAACTGGTATCTCCCCAACCTCATGTCTCATGTAAATCCCAAAGCACGACTATCGCCCCCCATTCTGTGTGTATGATGTTCTTCCTCAGCTTAAACAGGCTTCAACTTTAAGGTTTATTGCTCCTCCAGTTGTCACGATAACTGCGTCCCCCTTGAAGGCCTTGCTTGTTTAGTGATTAACCACTTTCTTTGTTATCCTTGACACGGAGAATACCTCTGACCCTGTTCACCAAATACCCTTCATCCGTTGCATGGTTCTTGAATTGAGGCGTACCCAACCCTTGTACTTTACACGAATCCCAAAGCATGTTGATTGTGGCCAACTCATTGTGCCTGCTGTTCTTTCCTAACTTATGACAATTTGATATGCTAGCAAGATCCCGTTTTGTTCAATTGGAAAGTTTGGTGGCAGATTTTGAAGTCATTTCTCACTTGTTATGACCAAACAGACTCAGGAAGAGGAAGTAAACAGGACAAAAGGAATCTAGTAGGAAGACAATGAAAGAGATGATTCCTAACGAGAAAACTACAAAGTAGAAACCTATCGGATGTGGATACCAACTCTAATGACCATGACATGCACTTGCGGCCTATTTTGTTAAGAAAATCTGATGTTCGGCTCTGGTCGTACCCTTTAAGCCGTGAAACTGGGCTTCAATGCTCTGATTATCCAATCTGATTCACAATCCTTCTTCGACTTGTAGTGCCCGAAGGGTTTTCACCATCAAGTCTCTCTCATTTTGTTCTTTCTCTCAACTTACCGTCGCCTTACGGTGCCTGTGAAGGTTTTCACCAATAAGGCTCTCTCATTTTCATTATTTTTATTTCTGCTTGGACCAGAGTGTTGCCTCTGACATGAACCACCTCTACTTGCTCAACTTGGCATTTCTTGAAGACTGATCGGAAGGTCTTTCTTTGGACCGTAATGTGGGCTTTTGGATAGGGTTAGAAAGAAAGGGTATCAAAAGGCTCGAAACAATTCAACTGGGTTTGAAATTACAACTTTCAGAATCAAATCTCTTGCAACAACTACAACTTCCGCTCCAGTTTCTTTCTTGGGGACTTTTTTTTTGAATTTTTATTTTGGTGTGACTGAACCTCAGAGAGAGGCTGCCTACGTACCCTTTCGGGATCAAGTCGAACGTAGTTCAGGCGACTA
>MU674272.1:0-44635 GCA_026770625.1 Nicotiana glauca | reverse complement strand
CGTACCCTTTCGGGATCAAGTCAAACGTAGTTCAGGCGACTACTTTTGTTGTGGTGATCTTTCCTTTCTTCCACTTTCTTTTCCTTTCTTTTCATTCTTTTCTTTCTATTTTCTTTTCTTGCTTTTCTCTTTTCTTTTATTTCTCTTCTCTTCTTTTCTTGTTCTTTGTTTTTTCTTTCTTTTCTCTTTTTCCTCTTTTCTTTTTCTTTTTCTCTTCTTTTCATTTCTTTTTCTTTCCCTTTCTTTTTCACTATTTTTCTCTTGTTTCTCCACCTACTTTCCCCGCTCGGGCTTACGAGTTTTATTATTGATTTCGAAAAAAGGGGTATGTAAGAAAATAACTGAGGCTCAAAGGAGTAACAAAGGAAAAAGTGTTTGGATAGCAGAATAAAATGCCTTCTTCATTCCAATCTCCAAAACATGCCAAGTACAAACTACACAGTTAAACAAGCTGAGGAAAACACACATAATTCCTTTTGACTAATTCACATATTTGCCTTCTGTATTTGTCAATTACCTAGCACCATTGGACAACAATCTCGGTACCATGAACGCCCCCCTGTAAACTTGGGCAAACTTGCCTTTGGCTTCAAACCGAAGCGGCATGATGCATTTCAACAGTATTTCTTTATGTTCCATCTGCCCCCAGTTTCACTTGATTTGGGCTTGAAGTGATCTCAAAATGGCTTTACTTATTTTCCTCGAATGTCCTTACTTCTTCAACATTGTTTCATTGCTTCATTACTAAACTAACTTTTTAAAAACCAAGCTGAGAATTATGCGTGCATGATATGTCACTAGAGCCAACATGGAAAGAATTGTAAAAGGAGAAGGGAACTGAATAAAATGATTAGAAATTGCGAGAAACAGAGAATTGCATTAGACTGACGGTGAACGGGTTTAAAAAATAAAACAAGCAAACTAGACTAGAGTTACAACCCTTGAACAAACCTAAACAGCACTACACAAGCTACTACGACGAGACAAACAAGGCAAAGTGAAAGGATAGAAGGGTTTGAGTCACAAGACAATATCCGGATTACAACCCTGAAATAACCGGGACAACAGAAATGACAACAAAATAAACAACCAAAACTCCAAGAGATGGAGTGTCTTCCCAATTACCAAGCACGGCGTCTTAGCCACTGAATTTCACACCAAGATTGCTGGAATTTTCACAAGTCTTCACCACGTTGTTCTGAGCAAACTGCTTCTGGGTTACTGCTGCCGGATCATTCTCATGATCAATCATACCCACCATACGCGTCTCATTATGCACAGGAGATGGATTTTGGCCAGTGTTTATTGCATCTGGACTTTGCACGACAATGTCGCCTGCATCAATAAGCTTCTGAATTGCATTCTTCAGATTCCAACATTTCTCTATGTCGTGCCCCAGGTCACCTGAGTAGTATGCGAACTTTTGAGAAGGATCGAACTTCTTTGGAGGAGGGTTCGGCGCTTTTATCTGAATCGGCTTCAACATGTCCAGTGTCCTTAATCGCTGGAATAGACTGACGTATGATTCTCCCAACAGAGTGAAGGTTTTCTTCTTCCGTAACCTCTCATTCCTAAATGTTGGATTGGGCCGAAAACCTGATCCGGGGTGTTTTTGTAAGCTCGCGGGGGTAGATGGGCATTTTGAGGAGCTGGGTGCTGGGAATGTGATGGGCGACCTTGGGAGTTCTGTGGAGAGAAGTATCATCGGGGAGGGTCATCTAATGTACAAGGATAACCACGGGGATGATGTCGAGGCTGGAAATGTTGATCAGGAAAACCTATCGGGTCATCTTTTCTGTTCCTCTTTCTTCCAACCAAGCTTACAGGTACGTTCTGAATGGCTTCCGAACAACTCACGATTTTGCCTGACTTGATTCCTTCTTCCACTAGCTCCCCCATTTTTAACACATCATTGAAGGCTTTCCCAGGGCCGAGATCAAATGACTATAGTAGGTGGGTCCTTGGGCCTGTAGAAAAAGCTTGATCATTTCATCTTCGCTAATCGGAGGACTGACTCAAGCAACTTGCTCCCTCCATATGAGCCCAAACTCATTAAAGCTTTCTTCTGGCCTCTTTTCCATATTAGATAGCGAGGAGCAGTCTGAGGTAACACTCGATTTACATTGAAAGTATCGGACAAAATCTTGAGCCATGTCACCCAATGTAAGCCACTTATCAACATCTTGACGGGTATGCCAGTCCAAGGCTGCCCCAGTTAGGCTTTCACTGAAATATGCCATCATCACGTCATCTTTCTCTCCAACAATTCTCATTTCGTTGCAATAGACCCTCAGGTGCGCCACCGGATTTCCACGCCCATTGTACAAGTTAAATTTTGGTACTATGAACCCTGCAGGCATGCTGCCCTGGCCGTCTACTCCTCGCTTGTCCCTAAAGGACTGTTCTGTGCTTTTCAACTTCCTGGGTACCCTATCTCTCCCTTCTATTCCCGTAACCCTTTCATTTCTAGCATGAAGCTGCTCATCCTGGGAGCTCTTCTTGTATGAATCGAGGACCTTGCGGGTAACCTCTGAGGTGTGATATTAGTCATTGTGAGCTTTGAGTGGGTATTCATTGTTTGGGGTAGTGGATATGACATGAGAGTAATTTTGGGGAGATGTAACTGGAGGATGAGTGATGGAGTTATTAAGGTATTTGGGAAAATTGTGGTAAGCGGGCATATCTGGGGAATATGGAGGATCATCTGGCATTGTGTTGGGAGCTTGGGTAAGGACAGTATCCGGAAAAATTGGTGACGGGGGTGGTGCCTTCCCGGACATCCATGCCCGATACATGTCTGCCATGTGTTGTCTTAACATCCGCACCTCTTCAACCAACCCATTATCCAGTCCAACCAACTGCTGTCGGGCGTCGGTACCAACCAACTCAGTTCTCTTGTTGTTTGCCATTGTATTTTGTCCTTGTGTTGCAACCACTTTAAAACCACAAACCAACCACATTTCTGAAATGTCACGGCAAAATGAAACCATCGTGTTAGCGTTAGGGCATTTAACATATTGGTACCCGCACATTTGGGGGGTGAATGCACCTAGGTAGTTAACAGTTCCTATTATGCTTTTGATCGGTCGCATGAGTCATCCCGGCTTTTCCTTATTTCCAATTGCAAAACTCTCTCTTTCTTCGTTTTTCTTTCTTTCACTTTTTCTTTTTCTTTTTCTTCTTTTCACTCTCACCTTTGTCCTCTCTTGTTCCTATTTTCTCCCTTTCTTGATTTTTCCTTTCTTTCTTGTTTTTCCGCTTTTTTCTTTTCTTTTTGCCTTTTTGTTATTTTTCCTCTCGTTTCTTTCCTTTTTTTTTATTTTGGTTATGCTCGAATCCTATGGAGATTATCTACGTATCATGACCCTGCATGAATCAGACCAAGCGTAGTTCTTGTTAATTAAATGCAAAAATAAAGATATATTTTTTGGTATTTTTTCAAATCTTCATTAATAGACGCCAATTACAAGTGATACTAGACTATTTGTTTTTTCTAAAAGGAAAAAATTACAAAACAGACTTAAAAACAAAATACAGAGTCGATGACTAGGGATACAACACAGCTTCAAATCCTGGGGTCCGCGGGGCATCACTCGGCATCGTCACAGGCCTGCGCAAGACTGAGAAGGCTTCAATGTCAACTGTGACTATTTAAAGAAAACTGGCTACGAAATGGCTTTTTTGACTTTTTAAAAAAAATGACAAGTGGCTATCCTTCAAAACTATTTATTGTAAGAAAACAAAGACTCGGTTCTGTAAATACGGCCTTTCAGCACTTTTGAAAGGGAGATTTTAAGGTTGTGCCCGCAAATCGTTTTAAAATGATTCAAGGTGGCTGTTCTTGCAAAAACGGCATTCCGGCGCCCTTTTGAGGACATTCGACTTATTTTTCAACAAGAATGGCGTCCCCCGACTTATTGGATAAAAATTAAAATTTTGGTATTTTTGGCTATTTTTGAAAAGGGGTGGTTGGACCTGATAAGGGTTGCCTACGTATCTCACACCCGATGAGAATTAAACCAGCGTAGTTCGGGCGGATTTGCCAAAATCAAATGTATATCTTTGAACAACAATTTTCTTCCTATTTTTCAAATTTTCTTTTTCTTCTTTTTCATTTTTCAAAAATCCGGCAGCATTTCTGTACTATTTGGGTATTGATTTTTTTCAAACAAAAGGTTATCCTCACTTAGTCCTAACACTCCTGTTTTTCATAAATTTTCACTCATTATATACAAGTCAGTCAACATGCAAAGCCGATCAAAGAAATGCGCAAGCATCACGTAAGATGCATCAGGATGGTCAATTCAATTCAGGTCACCTGTCCTAGACGAACCCAACCCCTGTGTTGAGTCCCCTAAGTCAAATTCACATAATGCAAACAAGCGTCCTACTAGGGATCCGACATGAGGTTATTGTTATTCTAGGTTTAAACCCTAGGTTTATTGATCTAGACATGGCTTACCCGAGCGGACAATTCGGGCCGAGGGGGAGGCAGCGTGCCGGGGATACAGAAGCTACGCCGGCTTTGCAACTTATCCAAACCTCGTTCTAAATTGGGAAAAAGACTCTAAACAGAAGAGAAGCTACACGAAGTGCACCCTTCTCCATGATGTAGAAGACTCAGAAAGAGGGAGGGATTCGCGACAATTTATATACGATTCAACAAATATTAAAGCGGTAAAACATTTAACACATAAGGCATGGAACATGTAGTAAAATCAGATAAAGCCAACTATAACAATTTGTCTAAGCTCGAATTTTGAACCTTGAACCAAAAGTTCTGGGTTCTTGTCCCCAGCAGAGTCGACAGAGCTGTCACACCTCCTTTTTCACTACACCCGCAAGGGCATAAAGGAGTTTTCCCAATTAAAGGACAATCGGAACGAGATTTATTATTAATATTCAGAGTCGCCACTTAGGAGATTAATGGTGTCCCAAGTCACTGGTTGAATCCCGAACCGAGGAAAATATGACTCTGTTAACAGTCCGCGAACCAGAAATCCTAGTAAGGAATTCTGTTAACCCGGGAGAATGTGTTAGGCATTCCCGGGTTCCGTGGTTCTAGCACGGTCGCTCAACTGTCGTGTTTAGCTTATTGATCTGATTTTATTACATGATGAACCTATGTGCCAATTTTACTTTTAACCGCTAATTATTTAGTTTTTTAATAAAGTTAAACGTCGTTTAGAATGTGTCTTTGGATCGCGCCACATGAAATACACCCGCAATCCTAAACACACTTTATTCAACGTTTTGATATTTGATTTGGGTCACATGAAATGCACACCCGAGTTTAGGAAGGTAATTTTATTAAAAGCTTGCCTAAAATGTCTAACGTGTTATCATCTTTAGGGAAGGCCGTGAAATTCGCAAAACGACCATTCTCGAATTTTAAGTATTTTATTATAACCATTTATTGAGGGCCCCGCAATTTATGCATTTTATTTGGCGAGGTTCATCTCATTTTATTATGTAAAGGCCAACCTAAAAGCAATCTATCATTCTTTCTATTGAATTTGTCTCTAAAGAGCCCTAGTTAATTAATGTTATAAAATTCGGGCCTCAAGTTCAAGCCCGGATTCAAACAAAAGGGAAAACCTTTTAATTTGAACCTGCTACCTAACTCGAAAGCCTAAATTTAATTTATTTCACCAATTATTTAAATGAGAATTCATGGTCCTTGGTATTTTTTTTGTTTTAAAACAGACCCATGGAATGACGGGTTGCTTCAGCTCTACTCGTATACATCGATGGAAGCTTGGGCCTAATTTGGGACTAAAAATCCCAAGTCTTGGACGGTCTGTAGTCTAGCAAGGTATTTGGGCCAACTGATGAACTCTGGGCCCCAAAGTAGAGTCATGGTTCTTTTAATTCTATACACATATTTACAATCAACTTTGGACTTCATCCTGTATTTTTAATCTGAGCTTCGCATTAATTCTTGGGCTTCAAATTGGTACAGGCAAGTGTGAAGAAAAAAAATAGTGATTAACTAATATGCTTATCAACTATACTGGAATATTGAGCTCACAACCGATTTAACATGCTGAAACATTGATTCTTCGATCTCAAGACCAATTTTTAACTGTTCATGCTAATTATGATGCCAATTCTACTAGAATTTAATCAGGGAGTTGAATTTAAACCAATAAACTACCATACGCAATATTCACAACATTATAAGACAAAACCAATCTAATTAATCGAGTGTGATCTTGTTAATATACATGAGCCACTGCCTACTGGTACCTATAGCATTGATTTTGATATCCTGAAACTGAAAGTTAACAACAACTTAACAAATCATGAATCCTAATGTAATGAATAATTAACATGAATTATACTAGAACTAAGGTCACAGTCATACAAATATTGAAGTCCATACAGTCCCGTGTTCATGTGAATACAAATCAAAAAAAAAAAAAAACTAAACTATGCGAGACAAACATATATCAGTAGCACCTATCCCAATTATAGACATACAACAATCCAAACGGGCATGTATCATGAAGCAAAACTTGTAAATTTGCTTTATTCCATTTCCAGTTCAAAGGCTACAATAAGGCAATTTCAATGTGTGTACCCGGAGAGTAAATAGATGAAAAGAGTAAGGATCAGCACACTTGATTGAATCAAATTAGACTTGAATCTAAACACAGAAGCCTTTTGAAGCTTCAGCAACCAATCGTAAAGAGTCTCCAAGTCATTTTATCTCTATCTAAGCTAGAAGACGCAACTCAACAGCAGGAACTTGAAATCAATCTAGGAACTATAACAGGACAGTATTTTTGGAAGCTTTTCTGCTGTTTATGGATTTTTTTGATTTTTGAAGAACTAGGATAAAAAAATACACTTTCTAACTCTGAGATTTGATTTTTGAATTTTGAAATTCAAATTTTCAGGTGTTGCAACTCGCAGAGAATTTTTGGGAGAATTTTCAGAGGTTCAAACTTGTGTTTCAAGACATGAGAATGCCATTTTATAGGCAAACTTCAGGGGAGAAGCTTCTATACTTCCCTCACACTTTTCCCTTTTTTTTATTTCAGACTTTACCCAAATAGTCCTTTGTTTACTGGCTTGTGACCCAAGTTACACCCATAAGTTATGAAAATTCTTATTTGACACTCATCTAGAATGTTCTAGAGCTTCCAATTCAGTTATTTGAAAGATTCGATGCCCTTGAACTACCCCAATTACCCTTTGCTTATTCTAAAATTTACTAGTCTAACAGTTTAACCCGTTTGCAATACCCAAAATCCCCTTTAATACCCCTGAAACTACAAGTTTAGTACAGCTATACCCAAACCATTATTTAGCTAAGCCTAAGGATTATTAGACATCAAACTAAATAGAACAATTATCAATTAAACCGACTTAACATTAGATAGTGACAATCATAAAGAATTTGGCATTCAAACAGGCTTCAAACAAGATCGATTACAGATTCGACACAAAATTAAACTAAACTCAGAACTACTAGCACAGAATTAAACTACAGAATCATTATTGAACATATAAGGAAAACCCAAAAAAAATAATAGAAATAAACGAAGGATGCCTGTGCGGATGAATTTGACCCTGGCCTAGAAGACTCAGATCCTAGATGTGAAATTGAAGGGCTTCAGTTGGGATTTTTGTGCATTAAGCAAGAGAATAGGGTTTAGAGTGACATAAGGGTCGTGGAGTATAAGTTTGGTATAGTGTAGGTGGCGGCGCCGCCGCCAGAGGTGGGTGGGCAATTAGGGTTTCTAATATTTGAACAATTTGGGTGAAATTTGAACGAAATTGACGGTGGATATGGAAAGGGGAGGCGGAGGAGCGTCTGTGGTGTGATTTTGAAGGCGTTTGGTGGTTCTCCGCCGCTGTGGGCGATTTCCGGCGGCGGAGTTAGGGTGGCGCCGGCGGAGGGAGAAGGTACGATGAAGGGAGCCCTTTGTCTCTAGGGTTTCTGTTATTTGAGATATTTTTTTAATAACTGAGATCGAATCCTAAAAGTTGAATTAAATTAACAGATGGCCCAGATTGACTGACGACGAAACGACGTCGTTTTGGGTTAATAAAGGGCAGGCCGGGTTTGGGTCTTTTGGGCCGGACTAGGGATAATTTAATTTGGGCCAGGCAACATAAACTGAAACTGGCCCAATTCGGGCAACCCTTTTCCTTTTTATTTTTGTTTTTCTCTTTTTATTTTCTTTTATTTATCTTTCTTTTCATTTTGTATTTTTATATATTTTTTTTGATTTCATTAAAATGCAAGAAATAAAAACCAAGACCTAATTTATTTCCCAAAACTAAACTAATTAATTCCTAAAATTGATTAAGATATATTTCACGACAAATTCAACAATTAACGACTAGAAATGTAAAAGTGAACTATTTTTGTTATTTTCTTCATATTTTGTTCTAAAACAAATTAACCCCCAATTAATCCTAAAATATGAAATTAGATCCTAAATGCGAGTGCCAAGTGTAATTCCCAAAAATATAAATTAAAATGCACAAATACAATGCAACAATTAACACAAAATTCACAAAATTGCAAAATAATGGAAGCAATCATTTTGTTTGAATTTTTGAGAATAATTCATGTAGGGCAAAAATCACGTGCTCACATCATCCAGGGAAGGTCAATGTGGTGGCCGATGCTTTGAGTAGGAAGTCAGCCAACATGGGCAGTCTTGCTTATATTCCAGTCAGTCAGAGACCGCTTGCTTTGGATGTTCAGGCTTTCGCCAATCAGTTCGTGAGACTGGATGTTTCTGGGCCCAGTCGTATGTTGGCTTGCACGGTCGCTTGTTCTTCATTATTGGAGCGTATCCGTGATCGGCAGTTTGATGATCCCCATTTTTGTGTCCTCAGAGACACGGTGTAACGTGGAGGTGCCAAGCAGGTTACATTAGGTGCTGATGGAGTCTTGAGATTGCAGGGGCGAGTTTGTGTGCCCAATGTGGACGGGCTTCGAGAGTTGATATTGGAGGAGGCCCATAGTTCCCGATACTCTATCTATCCGGGCGCCGCGAAGATCTATCTGGATTTGCGGCAGCATTATTGATGGCTTAGAATGAAGAAGGATATTATAGCATATGTGGTCAGCATGTTAAGTATGAGCATCAGAGGCTTGGTGGTTTATTTCATAGGATTGAGCTTCCCAAGTGGAAGTGGGAGCGGATCACTATTGACTTCGTTACTGGACTTCCGTTGACTCGGAATAAGTTTGACACATTATGGGTTATTGTTGATAGGCTAACCAAGTCAGCGTATTTCATTCCTGTGGCAGTCTCGTATTCATCTGAGAGATTAGCTGAGATTTATATCTGGGAGATCGTTCCCCTTCATGGTGTGACGGCATCTATCATTTCGGACCGGGGTACGCAGTTTACCTTGCGCTTCTGGAGAGCAGTTCAGCGAGAGTTGGGCACACGGATTAAGTTGAGCACAGTATTTCATTCCCAGACAGACGGGCAATCCGAGCGACTATTCAAATTATGGAGGACATGCTCCGAGCTTGTGTTATTGACTTTGGAGGTTCATGGGATTAGTTCTTGTCTTTAGCGGAGTTTGCCTACAACAACAGCTACCGATCGAGCATCCATATGGCTCCTTATGAGGCTTTATATGGTAGGCGGTGTCGATCTCCGGTAGGATGGTTTGAGCCGGGAGAGGCTCGATTGTTGGGTACAGATTTGGTTCAGGAGGCCTTGGACAAGGTCAGGATCATTTAGGATAGGCTTCGTTCAGCTCAGTCCAGGCAAAAGAGCTATGCAAATCGTAAGGTTCGAGATGTAGCTTTCATGGTGGGTGAGCGGGTATTGCTCTGAGTGTTGTAAGCACGTGATTTTTGCCCTATATGAATTCCTCATAAAAAATCCCCAAGGAAATAGATTTTCTTAATTATTTGCCATTTTTAGGAATTTTTGTAGAATTTTATTTAATTGTTTGCATTTTTGTGCATGTTTAAGTTTTTTTTAAATCATGAAAAAAAAACCAAAATATCATGCATTTCATTTAGGATTTGTTTTTATATTTTTAGAATTAATCAATAATTATTTACTTTATAAAAATTCGGAAATCACCAAAAATGCTTCATTTTTACATTTTTTTCTTTTTATTAATTTTTTCTCTTTTAATTTAGGATTAAGTAGCTTTTATAATTTTTGTAATTCGTTAATTAGTCTAATTTCACATTTTTAGGTAACCTAGGAATTTAATTTAGAATTTTTAATTAAAGAAAAGACAAGAAAAAGAATTTGAAGAAAAGATTTAATTGGATATTGAGTTAGTTCTTGTACCCCAAATTAAACCCAAATTTTCTTACATAGCCCATAATTTTTAAGCCCATAATTCCTAGGCCCATATCCGTAACCGAATCCCTACCCTATATAATAGTGCCTAATCCCTAAATACACCGACACATTGGAAGACCTAAGAAAGAAAAAGAACTCTCCCCTCTGAAAATACACGAAGCAGCGGCGCAAAAAGAGAGAATCCTCTCTCCTTCCTGATGGCACTCATCTGCTAACACACTAGCGAGGATTCAAAAACTTTGTTCTTCTACAAATCTAGCTTTCAAACATACACAGATCCCGGATCTCTCTCTTTAAAAAGAAAATCGCTAATCTCTGCATTTTTAGAAAGAAAGAACCTAGTTCCTCGTTTTTATTCATTTGTTGCACATTTTCTGGGTTTGTAGAAGTTGATGGAGCTGTTTGGAGTGCTGAATCTGCCAATGTCTGCTAGCAGTAGATGAGCCCTTTCTTTTATTTCTTGGTATGTCATTTCTCAGTTATTTGCTGCCTCTAGGTATGTAAGATATCCATCAATTTGTTCTCTTTGTTTAAATAAATGGAAATGTTTGCTATTTAATGTTTTTCGATTACTTATTTAATTTAATCTAGTGTTACATTATATGAATCGGTTTTTATAATTCTCATATGTCTAATGCAAATTCACATGTGATTCTGTTGGTTTTTGAATTTAACTATAATTAGGCCCTAAACAACCACCTTCTTGTATAGTTTGATGATAAAAATAATAACAAAATGCTCATATTAGTGCTTTTCATGCTTTGCAGGTTATATATGACCAGAGAAGCCTATGGAGTACTTTTGGGATCAAATATGGAGAAAAAGAGGCCGATCGTAAAATTCCACCAAGTAAACCACGCGAAACAGCTCAAATCAGAACTGAAGGAGGACTATCGCGGTTCCACTGCGACCGCGGCAGAACCGCGGTCGAAGATGGTTGCGGACAACTCAAGATTCAGAGAGTGTGTTTGGCCGTGGTTTGACCGCGACCGCGGCAGAACCGCGGCAGGGGCGGAAAAGTTCAAGGACTAAAGTGCAAAACACGAGATTTTTAACCCAAAACCCTATGTTAAACACTAGACTTCGCCCAAAGGAGGCATATATTGGTATTGGAGAGTATTTTTGCAAAAAAAGAATTGTGACAGATCACCAAAAATATCTTTCTTCTTTTCTTTGATTTTTCTTGCAAGTTTTATGATGAATATTGTTTTAGTTTGCTTACCCACAGTTATGAGTAGCTAAATCCTTTGTCTAAGGTTTTGACGGAACCTATTGGGGGATGAACTTCTTGTTTATGTCAATACAAATTGCTAGTTTCAATCTCTATTTGTTCAACTATGTGTTTGTTGTAGTTAATTGACAGGATCCTCAATTAGTTGTGCCTATTTAGTGTGCATAACTCGGGAGAGAGTGCATATTTAGGTAATTGTTGAATAACATCACTCCTAAAGTATATGAGGGATCAATAACCGAGGGTTTAAAGGCGGGATTAGGGATAACGAAGCCTTGGGTGTAATCTAAAGTGAATTGTGTTAAATAAAGCAAGCTAGTGTATCTCGGGAGAGTGCAACTAGTAAATTAATGTGATTACTCGGGAGAGATTTACGATAAGAAGAGCGTTCATGATTGATAGAGATGTGTTGGTAAATTTGTATGAAGCATAAACAGAAGGAAATCCATCAATACGGCAAATCATTACCTTAGCGTTTTCTCATTATTGTTTACAACTTAGCATCTTAGTTTACAACTATTTACTTAGTGTTAATCTTAGTTATTAAAAACACCCTCAACTGTGATTCTCAACATTTGGGAAATTGATTCTAAAGAGTTTAGTAGGTTTAAAGATAGTGATTGATACGTTAATTCCCTGTGGAATTCGATTCTGGGCATAATAACCCGGATTATATTTGCAACGCCCGCTTAGTCTTTTAATAGACACAGTTGAGCATGATAAAATTTTGGCACCGTTGCTGGAGAATCAACGGAATTATCAATTACCATTGATAGAAATACAAAAATTCTTAGTGTAGTCAGTTTTCTCTCTACCCAATTTTTCATTGAAATTTTGACGGTTGTTGACTTGGTTGCTCAGGTGTATGCCTAGAAAGTCTACGAGGACTGGAGAACTACTTGAAGGACTCTCAGACCCCGAGAAAACATTCCGGACATTGAACCGTGCCAACAAAAGACTTCAACAATCCCAACAAACACACAAACTCGAAATTGACATGGGAGACGTAAACGACCCCAACGGAAACGTCAGGAATGAGCAAGCTGGCTTAAATGCCAGAGAAGTGGCACCTCCTATGCCTGAGGGTGCACTATATGACTGGGCATAACCCACAGCTGACAATCTGACCACTGCCATTGTTGTGCCCCCAATACAAGTTGAATAGTTCCATATCACAAATAACATGCTGCACTTGTTGCAAAAGAAGGGACTCTTTTCTGGGACACAAATAGAAGATCCTCAGCAGCACTTGAAGAACTTCCTGTCTATCTGCAAAACTCAAAGGCAGCCCAATGTGACTCCGAAAGCAATCAGGCTGTTATTGTTCCCATTCTCGATGATAGGAGCTGCTCAGGTTTGGCTAAAATCACTCCCCATAAACTCTATAGAAACTTGGGATGAGTTAGTCAAGCAATTTCATAACAAGTTCCACCCGCCCAACAAAACTGCTCAACAAATTGATGAGATCGTGAGTTTCAAATAGAAACCAATGGAGACACTGCATGAGACATGAGGCAGGTTTAAAGGAATGTTGGTTATGTGTTCCCACCACGGTGTTCCAGAACAGATGTTAGGACAACGGTTTTACAGGGACTACCAGACAACATGAAGAATATTGTAGATGCCTCTGTTGGTGGGGCATTCTTGAGCAAAACCTGGAGAGAAGGTCAGAATCTGCTTGACAAGATGGCACAGAATTCGGGGTGGATGACTAGAAATACACCTATCACTCCAGTGGTGCACTGTACCTCTTGACCCCTCAAATACCATGGCTGAAAATATGGCGACCCTCCTGACACAGATGAGCATACTCACCAAAAAGGTGGAGGAATCTGGGCAGAAACAGCAAGTACACATTGTAGACACTACTAACGGGAGCTTGTGCACATCTTGCATTAGCCAGCCAATTGGTAATCCTTGGAACGCATAACATGATCATCGTCATCAGCACCCTGAAGACATGAACTATGTGTCCAACTATGGAGGCCAGAGACAGGGCAATCAGAACTGGGGTCAGCAATACAGGCCGGCGCAGCCGCAGTTTAACACAGGAAACATGGGAGGTATGAGACCCCCAACAATATGGCACCTTATCCCAGGCCACAGGGGTACAACAATCACAATCAGCAGCAAGGGTATCTCCCACCTCAGCAACAGCATGATGGGAGGCAAGAAGATGGGTTCACTAGACTTGAAGCAATGATGCAGCAGGTTCTTAGGTCCAATGCAAAAATTAATGAAAGAGTAGATGCACATGATGCAGCAATAAAAAATATTGAAGTGCAAATGGGCTAGATTTCAATGTCTCTGAACAATCGTCCTCAGGGGACATTACCTGCAGACACCTAGATAAATCCAATAGATCAAGGCCCAAAGCAGCTGATGGCGGTGAGCCTACATAATGGCAGGGACCTGGATGTGGAGCAAGAAAGAGCTAGAGAAACTAGACAGGTTGAGACACTCATACCAGTGACCATTGAGCTGGATGAGTCAACGATACTGGCAGAGGTGACAGTTCAGCCTGCTCAGGAAGAAAAGAGCATTTAGCAAGAGACTGAGAAAGCAACTGAGCCAGTGCAGGAACCAGTAGTTGAGATAGTAGCTGAGAAAGAGCAATCCCAAGTGATTGGGAAGAAGAGACCTCATGCACCCTTTCCACAGAGGCTGGCCAAGCATCAAAAGGAGGAGCAGTATAAAAAGTTCTTTGAAATGCTCAAACAAATCCAGGTAAACATACTATTGATTGAAGCTTTAAAGGAGATGCCTGGATTTGCAAAAATGATGAAGGACTTGATGTCCCGGAAGTTTGACTTTCGAGACTTGGCCACGGTTACACTTACTCAGACTTGTAGTGCAGTGGTGACTAGACCTATTGTTGAAAAGCTGTCTGATCCAGGTAGCTTTACAATTCCATGCACTATTGGAAATTTCTCCTTTGCTAAGGCGCACTGTGATTTAGGGGCCAGCATTAATCTTATGCCCCTGGCTATCTATAAGAGGTTGGGCATTGGGAGAGCTAGACCTACCTCCATGTTGTTGCAGCTGGCCTATAGGACTGTGAAGTGTCCATTTGGTATCCTTGATTATGTGCTTATTCAGGTGGGGAAATTTGAGTTCCCTGCATATTTTGTGATCTTGGATTGCAAAGTGGATGAATGGATTCCTATAATCTTAGGAAGACCATTCTTAGCCACGGGGAGAGCTCTGATTGACTGTGAGACTGGGGAGCTCAAGATGAGACTCAATGATGAGGAAATAACATTCAATGTGCAAAAGTCTATGAGGCGACCAAGCGAGTTCGCCAATTGCTCTCTTATTGATGCTGTGGATGTAATCGTAGAGTCTGATGATCAGGTGTTGACAATTAAGGACCCCCTTTCTGCATATTTGATGAACTTAGATGAAGTGAATGGTGAGGATCTAGCAAAATGGGTGTTGGCATTAGAAGGTAGAGGGTTCTGGGAGAGAAATCTAGAGTTTGAGCCCTTGCACGTAGAAAAGAGAGAAAATCCTCCAGCAAAGCCACCCATTGAAGAACCACCAAAGCTGGAGTTAAAGCCATTGCCAGCCCACCTCAGGTATGAATTTCTGGGACCTGACTCCACATTACCTGTTATTATCTCATCTAGTTTGTTAGATGTGCAGGTTCAAAAACTTTTATAGTTACTAAAGGAGAGCAAAACTGCCATTGGGTGGACCATGGCAGACAACAAGGGGATCAGCCCCGCCTACTGCATGCATAAGATTCTGCTGGAAGAGGGGCACAAACCTTCCAGGGAACATCAGGGGAGGCTAAACCCCAACATGAAGGAAGTGGTGAAGAAAGAGGTGATAAAATAGTTGGATGCGGGAATGATTTTCCCAATCTCTGAAAGCAGCTGGGTAAGCCTAGTTCAATGTGTTCCTAAAAAGGGTGGCATGATGGTTGTGAAAAATGACAATAATGAATTGATCTCACCAATAACCGTCACAGGTTGGAGAATTTGTATGGACTATCCAAAGTTGAATCTAGCTACCCGGAAGGACCACTTCCCACTTCCCTTCATTGATCAAATGTTGGACAGACTGGCAGAGAGGTCACACTTCTGTTTTCTGGATGGATACTCAGGATACAATTAGATCTCCATTGCACCGGAGGATAGGGAGAAGACCTCTTTCACCTGCCCGTATGGTATTTATGCCTTTAGACGGATGCCCTTTGGCCTATGCAATGCACTTGCCATATTCCAACGGTGCATGATGGCCATATTCACTGACATGGTAGAGGAAATAATGGAGGTGTTTATGGATGACTTCTCAGTGGTAGGGAATTCATTTTATGAGTGCCTGATAAATCTGACGCGGGTGCTGAAATGGTGCATCAAGATGAACTTGGTTCTAAACTGGGAGAAATGCCATTTTATGGTACAAGAAGGCATAGTCTTGGGGCACTAGGTGTCAAGCAAGGGAATAGAAGTGGATCGCGCGAAAGTTGATGTAATAGCAAAGTTGCCTCCCCCAACCTCAGTCAAAGCAATCAGAAGTTTGCTTGGGCATGCCAGTTTTTACTGGAGGTTCATAAAAGACTTCTCCAAAATTGCCAACCCTCTCTGTAAGTTGGTAGAAAAAGATAACCCATTTTTGTTTTCTGATGATTGCAGGGTAGCATTTGAGGAGTTGAAAAAGAGACTGGTCACAAAATCCATCATTGTTGCCCCCAACTGGGAGCAACCGTTCGAACTAATGTGTGATGCCAGTGACTACGCAGTGGGGGCAGTGCTGGGCCAGCGGAAAGACAAACTGATGCACCCAATCTACTATGCTAGTAGAACGTTGAGTGGCGCCCAGTTGAACTACACTGTGACTGAGAAGGAGATGTTAGCTATGGTGTTCATGTTCGATAAGTTCCGATCCTACCTGATAGGGTCCAAGGTAATTGTATATACTGACCATGCAGCTCTCAGGTACTTAATCGAAAAGAAAGAATCTAAGCCACGCCTGATTCGTTGGGTGTTGCTATTGCAAGAATTCGATCTTGAAATTCGTGACCGTAAGGGCACTGAGAATCAAGTCGCTGATCATCTATCACGACTTGAGGGAGCTGAAAAGGCAGTTGAGGTTGAGGAAATTCTGGAAACTTTTCCAGACGAGCAGCTGCTCGCCACCACTCATCAGGAAGCGCCATGGTATGCAGACTTTGCTAATTACCTGGCCAGTGGTATAGTTCCTCACGACCTTTCATCGGTCCAAAGGAAAAGATTTTTTCGTGAAAGCCGCCAGTATTACTGGGATGAGCCTTATCTGTTTAGAATATGCCTTGATAATATGATCCGGAGATGCGTCCCCGAGATAGAGCAATTTTCTGTTTTGCAGGCTTGTCACGCATCGGCGTATGGTGGACACTTTGGAGGGGCCAGGACAGCGGCAAAGGTGCTAGAGGCTGGATTCTTCTGGCCAACAGTGTTTAAAGATGCGCACCTATGGGTGAAGGGCTGCAATGAATGTCAGTGGACCGGGAACATTTCCCAATGCCATAAGATGCCAATGAACCCAATTCAAGAGGTGGAAGTGTTTGACGTCTGGGGGATTAACTTCGTGGGTCCCTTCGTCAGCTCCTATGGCAATAAGTACATTCTTGTTGCTGTAGACTATGTGTCCAAATGGGTGGAAGCTGCTGCGTTGCCCACCAATGATGCAAAAGTGGTGGTAGGATTTCTAAAGAAGAACATATTCACCCGCTTTGGGATACCACGAGCAATTATCAGTGATGGAGGCACTCACTTCTGCAACAGAGCCTTTGAAAAGTTGCTTGCTAAATACGATGTGCGCCACAAGGTGGCTACTCCTTACCACCCGCAGACTAGTGGAAAGGTTGAAGTGTCCAACAGAGAAATCAAGAGTGTGTTAACCAAAATTGTGAATGCCACAAGAACTGATTGGGCGAGAAAGCTAGATGATGAACTCTGGGCTTATAGAACTGCTTTCAAAACACCAATTGGTATGTCACCATACAAGTTTGTGTTTGGGAAGGCCTGCCACCTTCCAGTGGAACTTGAACATAAAGCGTGGTGGGCGTTGAAACAGCTGAACATGGATATGGAAGTAGCAGGCACAACAAGAATCACTGAGCTGCATGAGCTCGAGGAGTTCAGATATCTTGCTTTTGAGAGCACAAAGTTGTACAAGGAGAGAATGAAAAGGCTGCACGACCAGAACATTGTTGAGAGAAATTTCAAACCCGGGGACATGGTATTGCTATAACACTCAAGACTACATCTGTTCCCAGGTAAACTTAAGCCACGATGGTCTGGACCATTTCGAGTAGTTGAAGTTTTCCCTTCAGGAGCTGTTGAAATTGCCACTGAGAATGACTCTCGTACATTTAGAGTCAATGGTCAGCGATTGAAACTGTATGTGGGCATAAGCAGGCCAAAGGAAGTGTCTGAGCTACATCTGACTGAACCACAGAGGTCGAGCGAGCCTTAATTGCGCTCATCTGAGTCGTGCCGCGACGTTAAATCAGGCGCTGCGTGGGAGGCAACCCACAAAATTGTTGTAATTGTAACACATTATAAAAAAATAAAAAATAAAAAAAGCAGAATCAGAACAGTGCCCAGACCGCGGTTCCACCGCGATCGCGGTCAAACCGCGGTGGAATAACCCCTCTGAATATTGGTCTACCGCGGTTCCACCGCGACCGTAGTAGAAACACGGCAGACCGCGATAGGCCCAGGTACTATGACTCGTAAGAAGCAAAAGAGATTGGCAGGCATGTCCCAACAGCCTACATATGATGCCTCCAAGTTCGAATCAGAATTGGCAGAGGACGACTTTCATGCCAAGGCCTCAAAGAGCTTCATCCCTGAGATTCCGATTGACAGGGCAGCCCTCCGTGTGGAGAAAGAAGAGATGTATGAGGAAATCCGGCGGAGGGAAATGGAGTTCTTATTTGATGAACCTGCAATGGTGAATAGGATCCTCGTAAGAGAGTTCTACGCGAACTGCCTAGCACACATGTTGCGGGAGGTGATTGTGAGGGGCACGGTGGTTGATGCCTCAGTTGCAAATATTCGCCAGGTGTTGCGGCTGCCTCAGTTTACTGGTGACATTGACTATTACCAGAATGCATCAGGAGTCACTTGGGAGACTATGACTGATGCACTCTGCACAGCGGGGCAACCAACCTGGATACATGACCATATCACCCTGAACTCCAATTCATTCACCTATTTGGCTAAGTGTTGGCTCACTGTCATTTGCAGCCGGTTCTTGCCCTCAGGAAACACGACTGATGTGAACTTCCAAAGAGCCCTCTTGACGTTGTGCTTCGTCACAAAGAAAGATTTTGATGCGGCAAGACAAATTGGTGATGAAATGATCATACGGTCCCCGTTGCGGTCAAAGGGATTTTACTTGCCCTCCCTGGTGACTACATTGTGCCTGCTGAAGAATGTCCCCACCAATCCTACTGATGGAGAGTTGCCCCATAAAGCATCTTTCAAAGCTTCGGGCATCAGAGTGGGCAGGGGTGCACACACCACCATTCAGATCGATGATAAGGATGATGACCCGATTCCCATGGCACCATCCAGGAGATCCTATGACAGTGCCGGACCCTCTCGGCGCCCCCATGCTGGGGCAGGCTTATCCAGATCACAGTCCACCCGGCCTATATTGCGTACTATGGAGGAAGAGGTCGCGGATCTTCGCACCTTGGTGGAGGGCCTACACACGCGTATGGATGCCATGTCTTAGTGGCAGGCCAGGTCTGAGAGCCGGTTCATGTCCTGGTTTCGCGCTTTGGGGAGAGCTTGCCATGTGGACCCCAGCACCGTCTCCGACTCTGATTGAGGCTCAGGGAAGTCTTCTTACCCTTCTGCTCTTTATTTTTGATATGACATGGGGACATGCCATAATTTTAAGTGTGGGGTGGGAGACTTGCTCTGGTAGTGTATTGTAGTGTATATAAACATTGAGTATGTTGTAATATTAGATTGATATTGTTGTGTATAATTGACTGTACTCACATTAGAATTAACTGACTGGGCCCAACGACGGACACTTGTCGACAGGTCTATTGAGGGTCAAAGTCGAATCTGAAAAAAAAACTGAAGAAAAAAAATGTAGAGGACGGACCACTTGGAAAGTACTCTTGAGGGAAGTAGTCCATGTAGTTTCTTTATTTTAGGTAGTGTAGTAATTCTCCCTTGGTTTTTCTTTTGACCACAGTTCTTTTCCAAGGGCTTTTCTTGAACCGGGTTAGGTAGATTTTTCTTTTGTAGTTTTAGGACCAAGATGGGTGAAGGCCTAGAATGCAACCCTTGATGTACACACCTGAGAATAACAAAAACGAACTTGAGGGTGCGACTTCTAGGATCGTTTGTAGACTCGTAAATCTATGCCTTAATTTTACACATCTTGTCTTGCTTGGATGCTCGTATGAGTGTGTTGATAAACTGATTCGGAATGAGTTACATGCCAAGTGTGTGTGAGCTATTACTTGCATTCTGTGCTTGCATGCGATATCTAGAACTTGCCCTGTGTGTTTGCAAAGCGAAATAGAAGTTGTTTGGTTTTAGAGATGATTGAGGCATTTCTTTGTGTAAGCTTGTATAATTGTGAATCCACCTGTATATATTGCCATAGTTAAACCCTTTGATCCTGAAGCCTATTCTTTGATAACCCTATAATGACATATATCCCTGTGTTTGAATAATTTGATTGTTTGAACCTATACCTCCTAGAAGCACTTGAATTACTAAAGAACAAGCAAAAGTCTAAGTGTGGGGTAGTAGGGAAGCAAAAAAAAAAAGAGAAAAAGGTGAGTTGCACCTAAAGAAAAGTGGGGTCACCTATGAATCAAAATGTGGAAGAATGATTGGGCTGAACAGGGAAATTAAAATAAAAGGAAGTTTGTATTAAAAGTGCTTAGGGAGGTTAGTCACTATATCCAAATATATCCTACCGTCCCTTAGCCTATATTACAACCAAATAAAGACCTCTTAACCTTTGACTGAATGGCTCGATTAGTAGAGCATTACACTAGGGGCAAGCTTAGGGTATGTCTGTGTGGCATGTGAATGTTCTTTGCTGAGAGTGAGTGAATTCTTCCTATCTTTGGTTCCTTGTTGCTTGAATTTTATGTGTATGGAACTTCTCTCAGAATTATGATGTGAGGGCATGTGACTCAGGAAGAAAAAGTGAGTTTTCACCTCTGTTAGAGTAACTAGAGTGAGCACAAGTGTGTCAAGGTGTTAGAGTCTTCATTTAAGGCGTGACTGTTGCACTGCTTAGGTTGCTATTTCATAATGGCGGGTGTGGCAAAAAATTGGGTAATGCATCGAACGGTTAGGCCTAGAAGTGTGGTTTAACTTGCTCGAGGACGAGCAAAAGTTTAAGTGTGGGGTGTTTATAATAGGTGAATTTAACTATAATTAGGCCCTAAACAACCACCTTCTTGTATAGTTTGATGATAAATGATAACAAAATGCTCTTATTAGTGCTTTTCATGCTTTACAGGTTATATATGACCAGAGAAGTCTATGGAGTACTTTTGGGATCAAATATGGAGAAAAAGAGGCCGATCGTAAAATTCCACCAAGTAAACCACGCGAAACAGCTCAAATCAGAACTGAAGGAGGACTGCCGCGGTTCCACTGCGACCACGGCAGAACCGCGGTCGAAGATGGTCGCGGACAACTCAAGATTCAGAGAGCGTGTTTGGCCGCGGTTTGACCGCGACCGCGGTAGAACCGTGGCAGGGGTGGAAAAGTTCAGGGACTAAAGTGCAAAACACGAGATTTTTAGCCCAAAACCCTATGTTAAACACTAGACTTCGCCCAAAGGAGGCATATATTGGTATTGGAGAGTATTTTTGCAAAAAAAAGAATTGTGAGAGATCACCAAAAACATCTTTCTTCTTTTCTTTGATTTTTCTTGCAAGTTTTATGATGAATATTATTTTAGTTTGCTTACCCATAGTTATGAGTAGCTAAATCCTTTGTCTAAGGTTTTGATGGAACCTATTGGGGGATGAACTTCTTGTTTATGTGAATACAAATTGCTAGTTTCAATCTCTATTTGTTCAACTATATGTTTGTTGTAGTTAATTGACAGGATCCTCAATTAGCTGTGTCTATTTAATGTGCATAACTCGGGAAAGACTGTATATTTAGGTAATTTTTGGACAACACCACTCCCAAAGTATATGAGGGATCAATAACCGAGGGTTTAAAGGCGGGATTAGGGATAACGAAACCTTGGGTGTAATCTAAAGTGAATTGTGTTAAATAAAGCAAGCTAGTGTATCTCGGGAGAGTGCAACTAGTAAATTACTGTGATTACTCGGGAGAGATTTACGGTAAGAAGAGCGTTCATGATTGATAGAGATGTGTTGGTAAATTTGTATGAAGCATAAACAGAAGGAAATCCATCAATAGGGGAAATCATTACCTTAGCGTTTTCTCATTATTGTTTACAACTTAGCATCTTAGTTTACAGCTATTTACTTAGTGTTAATCTTAGTTATTAAAAACACCCTCAACTGTGATTCTCAACGTTTGGGAAATTGATTCTAAAGAGTTTAGTAGGTCTAAAGATAGTGATTGATACGTTAATTCCCTATGGGATTCGACTCTGGGCATAATACCCCAGATTATATTTGCAATGCCCGCTTAATCTTTTAATAGACACAATTGAGTGTGATCAGTTTTCATTAGATGCATGTCGTCTTTTTTGTGGGATTTGCACAATTTGTAGTTATGTGTTTCTTTGCACCGATTTGGGGCAAGCATTTATAAAATAAAGTATATTGTTGGTTGTTGATGCTCCAGCAATAAATCATCTTTGTGAATGTTGCAGTTCACGCATTTTAGAACCTTATTTGGACAGAATTGTGAGTAAATTAATCTCCCTCATCCTGGTATGCAGTTTTATAGCAAAATTATACTCTAGACAGTTTAAAGTGAGCTGGACAATGAATTTAATGAAGTGTTTAGCGTAGATATACAATTGTAATCTGCTTTTGATTATGCATTTGGGCCTAAATCTACCGAATTTAAAGTAAACACTGTTCAGCCTTTTCTTAATGTAAGACTTTGTATTGTCTTATACTTGTCTACATTGCGGATAATATGAATCATTTGTATTATTTAGTAGTGTCTATTGTTTGCTTAGTATTTCCTTGATTAATGTGTTTAGCGTGCTTCATGTTTTCAAATTTTGTTTTTAACACTAAGTTAAAGTTAGACTGTATGCAATGTTGCGTTTTATTTATGGAAGCAATCTCTTTAATGCACAAACTTTGTATCTCGCTTGTTAGCTTGAAGTTTGCCTTCGTATGATTTTTCCTTTTGTGTTTGTACCCTTTTTGAATAACTTGAGGCATGCCATATTCAGCAAGATATAATTTATGGCCCTCAAAAGATTAGTTTAAACTTCCTTTAAAATTAGAATCGAGGTGTGCCATAGTGCAAAAAATAGATAACCCATGGCCCTCGGATAATTATTTTTAACTCTTTAGAAATCGAGGTGCACCATTAGTTGAATTTACCATGACCCTCGTAAACTTGAAAGTGCGTAGTTGCTTCAGACGCGCTATTTAAATTAATTTCCTTAAACTCGGGTGTGCATTTCATGTGACCCAACTCCAAATCTTAACAACGTTAAATAAAATATATCTCGGACTGCGAGTGCATTTCATGTGGCATGGTCCAAAGACGCATTTTAGATGACGTTGAAATTTTTCTTAAAATAATTAAAAGCGGTTAATAATTTAAAATTATACCATAGGCTAAAACATGTGTTAAAATCAGATAATGGTCCAACTATGATAGTTTAAGCGATCGTGTTAGAACCACGAAATCCGGGGGTGCCTAACACCTTCCCTCGGGTTAATAGAATTGCTTATTCAAAATTTCTGGTTCGCAGACTTCAAAAGGAGAGTCTAAATCTTCCTCAATTTGGGATTTAAAATAAATCGGTGACTTGGGATACCAGAAAACAAACCTATCCCAAGTGGCAATTCTGAACAAAAATTGAATAAATAATCCCATTTCGAATAATGCCACTTAAATTGAAAAAATTCTATTGTACTACCCTCCGGGGTGGTATGTAAAAAAGGAGGTATGGCAAGTGTCGCCTATAAAGGGTGTGATGAGATTTGGGAAGAAGGGAAAGCTTAGCCCTAGATTCATTGGTCCGTTTGAGATTCTTGATCGAGTGGGAGAGGTGGCTTATAGGCTTGTATTGTCGTCTAACTTATCAGCCGTGCATCTAGTTTTTCATGTATCCATGCTTCAGAGGTATCACAACGATCCAACCCACGTATTAGATTTCAGCACTGTCCAGTTGAATAATGACTTTTTCCTGACTCGGGTACTTCTTTCTTCTGTCCGTTCGAGGACGAACAGTTGCTTTAGAGGTAGAGAATGTGACGACCCAAAGGGTCATCACCTGTTTTCTTATTCATTCCGTGATTTCGAGGCCTTGAAAACCTCGTTTATAATCGCCTCATTTTGCGTGTGCAATTCGGGCGCGTAGCCAGAAAGCTTGAATATGAAATTTGTGTGAAAACTGCTAAGTTTTGATATTAAAATGAATAAATTTGACTTCTGTGAACATTTTAGCTAAACAGACCCGGACCCATGATTTAACGGTCCCAGAGGGTCCGTAGAAAAATATGGGACTTGGGCGTATGCCCGAAATCGAATTCTGAGGTCCCAAGCCCGAGAAATGAATTTTTGAGTAAAATTGTTTTCTGAAAATATTTCAGGAAATTGAAAATGAAATCTGATTAGAAAGTGATGGTATGGGGCCCGTATTTTGGTTTTGGCGCACGGTACAAGTCTTATACATGTTTTAAGCACTTTCTGTAAAGTTTGGTTGAAAATGGACGTCGTTTGACGTGTTTCGGACTTAAATAGAAAGTTTGATATTTTATGAAATTTGGAAGAAATCATGGATTTTGAGGCTTAATTTGATGTTTGTGATGTTGTTTTGGAAATTTGATCGCACAGATGAGTCCGTAGGATGTTTTTGAGGTTGTGTGCATGTTTGGTTTGGAGCCCCGAAGGTTCGGGTGAATTTTGGATAGGCCGTGAGTGCATTTTTAACCTTTGTAAAAATTTTGCATTTCAATTCTGGTATCTTCGCATTTGTGAAGAAGATCTCGCAAATGCGAGATAGGAGATCTTGTAGTTGGGTCGCAAATGCGACCACTTGGCTCGCAATTGCGATGTAGAGCCAGTCACAAATACGACATAGAGGCTCACACATGCGAAGGCTGGCATTTCGCAAATGTGACATCACTATCGCAAATGCGATGCCTTTATTGTTGTCCTGTGTTCGCAAATGCGAACCAATCTTTGCAATTCCCATAATAGGTCGGGCTCGGAATTGCGAACCCCAGTTCGTAAATCCCACATCTGCAACCTGCATATTTTACACTTAGCCGAATTTTGAACCATTTTCAACATTCTTTCAAAACACAAACTGCTTGGGCGATTTTTCAAGAACAAGTTTTCTTCCAAATCAATTGTAAGTCCATTTTTACTCATTCCTTTCAATCATTAATATCATTTAACATGTTTTCAACTTAAAAATCAATGATTTTCATGGGTGAAATTGGGGGTTTTGGGTAGAACTTAGGTTTTTCTAAAAATTGGGGATTTGGACCTTAATTTGAGGTCCGATTTAAAAAAAAATCATATATTTGGGTTCGTGGGGGAATGGGTAACTGAGTTTTAGTTCGAACCTCGGGTTTTGACCACGTGGGCCTGGGGCGATTTTGAAATTTTAGGCAAAACTTTGGGAAATTCATTTTATGCATTCAAATTGATTCATTTAGTGAATGTAATTAAGTAACTTATGACTAGATTCGAGCGAATTGGTGGTGGAATCGAGGGGTAAAGCTATAATTGAGGTTTTGAGTTGAAGTCAAAGCATCAAGGTAAATGTTCGGTTTAACCTTAGCGTGAGGGATTAGGAGTTGAGTCATATTTGCTATGTGTTTCTTGTTGAGTACGACGTATAGGCATGGTGACGAGTATCTATATATTGGTATCAAGCATGACCGTGAGTCTTATATTGTGATTTTTATGACTTCGTTGTATTATCCATGCCTTGTGAGTATTTCTGTTTGTTGTGTTATGGAAAGAATTATGACTTATTAACATTGAGGAGTGTCAAATTGCGAAAGTATAAATGTTAATTGAACCTCTAGAGCATTGGCTCGAGTTGTAAAGAGAATTGTTAAGTAAAAGTGAGAAAGAGAAGAGGTCTATTGTTGCTCCCTTGGCGGGCTATTATGGAGTTGTGGTTCCCTTGCATTGTGTTCTTAATTGATATTACGGATGCTTAGGTTAATGATTCTTCATGTTGAGTGATGACTATAGTTATAGATGAGGTAGTTAAGTGTTGTATTAGGTTGATTATAGCTGGGGTAGTTAGATGTAGTAACAAGTTTGGTTATAGTTGTGGTAGTCAGATGTTGTATCAGGTTGGTTATAGCTGTGGTAGTTAGATGTAGTAACAAGTTTGGTTATAGTTGTGGTAGTCAGATGTTGTATCAGGTTGGTTATAACTGTGGTAGTTAGATGTTGGAACAGGTTTGGTTTTAGCTGTAGTAGCTAGATATTGGAACGAGTGTGGTTATAGCTAATTCTCCCTTGCCGGATATTTGATTTGATATGTTGTTCCCTTGCCGGGAAGTTATTATATTGTTGTTTGCTTGCCGGGAAGTTATTATATTGTTGTCCCCTATCCGAGATTATTTTGTTACATTGTGTTGGATTGAAATGGGAGCGGGTGGTATGCCTACCACAAATGATTGATGAAATGGGAGCGCGTGGTACGCCTACCACAAGTGATTGATGAAATGGGAGCGGGTGGTACGCCTACCACAAGATTGATGAAATGGGAGCGGGTGGTACGCCTACCACATGATTGATAAAATGAGATCGGGTGGTACGCCTACCACAAGATATTATGAAATGGGAGCAGGTGGTACACCTACCACGAGTTATGAGAAATGGGATCGGGTTACACTCCTGCAACAAGGTGAGTTGAATATGAAAGTTTGTCTTATCTCTTTATTTTGTGCTAGAAGCTAAATTGTAGGTGTACGCTCTATTATTCCTGATATTCTAATTATATCTGATACCCCTGAAGCATGTTCCCTCCCCCAGTTTTAATTATTTATTTCTGTTGCCTCTTCGTTGTACTGTATGTATGTATATATATATATATATATATATATATAGGTTTATCTGGAGTCTGGTCTTAGCCTCGTCACTACATTGCCGAGGTCAGACCAGACACTTATCAGCACATAGGGTCGGTTGTGTTAATACTACACTCTGTGCTCTTTTGCACAGATCCAGGTGTTGGACAGTAGCTGTTGTAGCACGGGAGTTAGCCTTCAGTCCTGCGAGACACCGAGGTAGCCTTGCAGACGTCCGCAGGCCCGACGTCTCTTCTATCTTTATTCATTCTATTATCTCATGTATTTCGAGACAAACAGTTATATTTCTTTCATACGGTTGTATTTAGCACTCTTAGTAGTTCGTGAGTATGTGACACCAGTTCTTGGGTAGAGGCTTATGTTAATTTTCCGCATTGTTGTTAAGATTCTTTAATTTAAGACTTTCGCTTATGTATTTTATTCCGTTGTTTTCATGATATTATTGATAGTTGTTAAAAGAAGTAAATTGGTTAATGACAACGGTATTTAAAGGTTATCTTGCCTAGCTCTTATCAGTAGACGCCATCATGACTCCCGAGGATGGGAAATCCAGGTCGTGACAGGCGGTCATGGCTAGAGGGCGAGGAAGACCAAAAAAACGAGCAGTAGTTACAGTAGGAAGCTCAGTTAGTACTAGGGTTATAGCAGAAACACTAGAGAATGGAAGCGAACATAAAGTAATTACTCCATTACCAAACCAATTTCCTCCTCTATCTCCGCTATTATCAAGGAAATCGACATCTGGACCAAGGAAATTGAATTCAAGTGAGCCTCTAAAGATGCAATTACAAGGAATTATAGAAGAACATGCAGCAATTCCTATCACACAGCAAGAAGTGAAGCAATTCAATCAGATAGTGAAGGAGCAAGAGACGAGCAAATCATGGCCTGGGCTTTTCAATCACAATCGTGCAACAAATAATGGTATGTCACTTGATTACATACCACCAGAATTGATTGATGGAAATGTCATGGTAAAACTAGATAATGATGAGTCGAATAGGGAAGTTGATAAATGGAAAGTAGAACTAGTGGTTTATGTGATTGGGGAAACAACAGAATATAACTATATGAGGAGATTTATAGTCCAAAACTGGAACATGGTTGCTGAACCAGAAGTGTATTACACAAGGAAGGTTATTATATAGTAAAATTAAGTCGATTGCAGATCTGCAGGAAGTTCAATACGCTGGGCCGTATAGCATTAACAATAAACCAATGATTATAAAGCAATGGTGACCTTAATTTGATTTTAATGCTGAATTCTTAACTGAATTACCTTTCTGGGTAAAATTCCCTAGTCTACCAATGAATTCTTGGAGCAGAGATTCACTAAGTAGGATATCCAGTGCAATTAAAGTTTCAAAACATGCTGATGAATGTACCATAAAGAAGACTAGAGTTTCATTTACAAGGATGTTAATAGAGGTTAATGTTACTAAGCCCCTACCAGATGAAGTTACTGTTATGGATCCAACAGGAAGAACATTTCAACAATTGGTGATATTTGAGTGGAAACCTGACTATTGTAATGATTACCTAATGATTGGGTACAACTGTGCAAAGAAGAACCAGATGGGATATGAGCAAAAGGGAAACAGACTTGAAAACAAGAAACAAGTGCCTATAAAAATGACACAGACATGGATTCCAAAAGAAGAAAAGAGAAATGTAAATGATAGCAATGCAGACAAACAGAATTCCCAAACTGAGGAAGCTCTCCAGCAAACCTAAAAAAACAACATAAAATGTAGAAGCAGAGGAAGTGGATCCACAGTCCAAAGAGAAGAGAATGTTAAAGGGAAAAGAGGCTAAAGAAATTAATAAGAGACCATTTAGGATTTTAGTTGAAACAACCATACCACTAAGGAATGATTTTGACTTGCTGTAAAGGGAAGATGAAATGATGATAAAGCTCTTGCCTAGTGATATAGGAGGAGGTTTTATATGTCACCATTAATGACTTGATTAGCATGGAACATGAGGGGATTGAATAAGAGATACAAGCAGAAAGAATTAGCTAATTATCTCAAAGAGAATAAAACCAAGCTAGCAGGTTTAGTAGAGACAAGGGTAAAGGAGGATAGGGCTATGGCAATACATAGTAAAATAGCAGCAGGAAGTTTGAAAATAAATATAGATATGCATAAAATGGAAGAATCTGGATAACCTGGGATACTAATGCTTAAAAAGTTGACATACTGAGAAAGGAAGCACAATTCATACATTGTGCAATATTGAGCAGAATCAGCAGATTGACTACATTATGACCATAGTCTATGGTTTTAATACATTGGAGCAGAGGAAAGAATTATGGAATCCACTGGAGAACTTGGCTTAATCTATAAGCAAACCTTGGATTATTTGGGGGGGATTTCAATGCCATCATAAGCCCACAAGATAGATTAAAAGGAGTACAAGTCACAGGACATGAAATAAAAGACTTTGCAAAATGCATACAACAACTGATAATAAATGAATTGCCATGGAAGGGGGATTAGTATACGTGGACAAACAAACAACAAGGAAGTGACAGAATCTGGAACAGGATAGACAGAGCATTTGGCAATACAGAATAGATGCTGCAATATAGTTACTTGATGACTGAGTATAAGCTCCCACCTATTTCTGATCATTGTCCAATAATGATCAACATAAATATAAAGGAGACACGAGTTAAGGAAGCTTTCAATTTATTTAATGTTTGGGCAACTCACAAAGACTTCCTACAACTGGTGGAGGAAGAATGGAAACATATATACTATCCACACAAGATGAGGAATTTCTAGGCTAAGCAGAAGGCACTAAGGGAACAACTGAGAAAACTAAATAAGTCGAAATTCAAAGGCATAGCAACAAGAATTAATCAAGCTAGAGAAGACCTTAAAGAGCTACAATACAATTTAAGGCAGCACTGCTCAGATAGGCAAGCAAGGGAAGAAAAGAAGGTGATATGCCAACTTGAGCAATGGTTACTGATAGAAGAAAGTGCACTTCATCAAAAGGCACGAGCAAAGTGGATCAAGTTGGGAGATGCAAACACAAGTTACTTTTCAGCTGTAATTAAAGACCGAAAATAGAGGAAACAAATTCTGGAGTTAGATACACAAGAGGGTGGGAAAAGAACAGATCCTAAAGATATCAAATTGGAGATAATAAAGTTTTACAAATCACTTATGGGGACAATCTTACAGAATGTTAAAGAAGTCAATACAATAGTTATGAGAAGAGGGAATGTGTTGAGTTGTAAACAACAAAAGCAACTATGTGAGGAAATAACGGAGAAGGAGATCTATCAAGGGCTTCAAGCAATAGGCGATGACAAAGCACTAGGAGTCGATGGGTACAATGCAGTGTTTTCTAAAAAAGCATGGCCAGTTATCCAAACTAAATTCATAGAAGTTGTTCAAGAGTTCTTCTCAACAGGGAAAATGTTTAAGGGGATTAACTGTACAGCAGTTACCTTAATTCCAAAAGTTGCCAATCTTGCTACAATTAAGGAGTACAGACCCATTGCTTGTTACACCATCTTATACAAAGTTACAGTAAAGATCCTATCTAATAGAATTCAAAAGGTGATTGCTTCCATAATCATTGAAACTCAGTCAGGATTTATCCCAGGGAGGAAGGTAGCAGATAATGTGATAATGAAACATTAGTTGGTTAAAGCATATACAAGAAAACATATATCCCCCAGATGTATGATTAAAGTTGATATACAGAAAGCGTATGATACAGTTGATTGGAGATACCTGAAACAAATGTTAGCAGAACTAAACTTTCCTAAAAAATTCATCAATTGGGTGATGGAATGTGTTACTACTATGAACTACTCCATCATGATAAATGGTGAGCCTACCACACCCTTTGATGCTGCTAGAGGGCTTCGTCAAGGAGAACTAATGTCACCATTTCTGTTTACTGTGGTTATGGAGTATCTAAGCAGGAACCTTAATGCACTGAAAGAGGAGAAATACTTCAAATTCTATCCAAAGTATTCCAAACTTAGCATCACTTATATGTGCTTTGCAGATTGCTAAAGGGGAAATAATTTCAGTGCAGCCGCTACAGTAAAATTCAAGATATTCACAAATTCTTGAGGGCTAATAGCAAATCAATCCAAGAGTGAAATATATTATGGAGGAGTTTCAGAGGTACACAAGCAGAAAATTCAACAGGTCCTAGGTTACAAGGAAGAGAACTGCCATTCAAGTATTTATGGATTCCATTAGCCACTAGAAAACTAAAACTGGTGGAATGAAAATCTCTAATCAACAAGATCACATCAAGAATATCATCATAGACTGCATAGAAATTATCATACGCAGGGAGAGTACAGTTGATAAAATTAGTATTGTTTGACATTAAATCATATTAGGCACAATTATTCATTATTCCTGCTAAGGTGATGAAAGCAATTGAAGGATATTGTAGAAGTTACATCTGGTTAGGAACCAATGATATCACCAAGAAATCATTGGTAGCTTGTAGCAAGATGTGTTTGCCTAAAACAGCAGGAGGTCTGAATCTCACTAATCTCAGATTGTGGAACAAAGCTGCCTTAATTAGAACTTGCTGGGATTTGAAGAACAAAAAAGAAACTCTATGGATTAAGTTGATCCATGAATACTACATAAAAGCTCAAATACTGGAGAGTATGACTATTCCCATACAAGCTAGTTGGATGGTCAAGAAGATACTCAAGGCAAGAGAGAATCTAGGATATGTACAACCCGAAGATATGAAGAATAAAAGTATGATCAGGAATATCTATCTGAAAATGGTTGGGGAGCTGCCTAAAGTAACATGGAAAAACATCATATGTAACAATGAAGCAAGACCAAAGGCAATGTTTATCACTTGGTTGTAGCAGCAGAGCAGATTACTAACAACTACAAGATTAGAAAAATGGGGAATTCAAGTGGATAGTCGATGTGTTATGTGCAAAATAGTAGAAGAAACAAGAGATTATTTATTTGTTGAATGCCCAACAGGAAGATATATATGGCAGAAGATTATGCAATGAATACAGATCACCTGGAAAAATTTGAATACATGGAACCAAATGCAACACTGGATAGAACAGAACACCAAAGTGAAGTTTGCCAAATCAACAATAGTAAAGATGATATACATATAATATGTGTATGCAATCTGGATGGAAAGAAACAAAAGGATTTTTGAGCAAAAGGAGACTACAGAGGACACAGTGGCTAGAGAGATTGCATATATTTGTCATGTTCGAGCTAGTAGTACTACTAAGAGGATGTTGCAATGCTGTAAATTTCCTAGATAGTTAGAACTAATAGTAAGATGTGTAAGTAGGAAGATATACAGAGAGATAAATGCTTAGAGAAAAATCAGACTGAGTATAAAGTCTGATCGATTTGTAAATACTTTTGGTTATTAATAAAAACTTTAATTACCAAAACAAAAATTAATACATATGAGGCTGACTCTTTAAATTATGTATTCTTATTTTAGTATGACTAATTGATTCTTTTACAAAATTTTCAAAGAAAATCAATTGATGTTAGATTAGGTTTTCTAGAACAAGTTTGTCCAAGTCTCCTATGTATCGACGTTTAACAAGTTTTCCGTTAATTCGTTTATTTTCATTAGATGCTCATGTGGCATGAATTGCTTTCAATTCAAGATTTACATCAATTTATTTCAAATAAAAAGAAAAATACTTAAAATAATATTATTTGTGTATTATGCGTGATGATTAGTTAAAAATAATTAATCATGGACTTGATTTATACAAACATGTGTAGGATTAATATTTTATTGCTTTTAATATGATAAAGTAGTAATAATTTCTCGGGTTATATCCTACATAATTTAAATTCGACGTAACTTTATAAATAATAGATACAACCCTCACAAATATGTCAAAGTACAGTAGTGAAAAAGTAATATTTTATGGAAATGATTCAAATATGGACAATTATATGTTTTACTTTTGAGATGGAAAAGCCAAAGTTATAGAAGGAAATATACACCAAAAACGTCCTCTATAAAGAAGTATTAGATATGATACTATCACACTGAATATTTGTATACTATAAATAAGATATCGTTTAACTTAACTAAATTGATCATCTTTGTAGGTTAAGACGATTGAACTCAAGTATTCTAAATTTAATAACATTAATCTTTAGCATGTAAATGATTGATGTATTTTTATCACGTTAGCTACTTTACAATGATCATATCATCATGTAAATAAATTATTATTAAATTTAGTAAGTTGTTCTTTCACATAAAAGTTCCAACTAAAGATTTACGTGCAACGCACGTACATAATAACTAGTATTATTATAAAAGCATGAACTCGATGCTAGTGTATCAAAATAACATATTAAATACAATTACTACCAAGGAAAGGACATAATTGGAATAATACACGTTAGGATGAAACCTAATTCTTTTTGGACATACTACTTAATTCAAAATCCTTAAAAAACGCTTGGGCTACCATATAATCCAATTTCTTGAAACTGTTCAACGAGAACATAATGTCCTACTTAGTTTTGAAGTTCTAAAGGCATGTCCACCTTTAAACTCCATATGAAATACCGTTAAATCTAAAAATTGATAAACCTTGCTCTTTTTCCATCGAAGTTATATCCAAGAAAACATGTATTTTTAAAAAAAGATTAGGACTATCATCAATCAATTCAGAAGGAACTAGAAATTGTCCATCCTAAAACTCTCTTTATGTAGGAAGGTTAAAAAAAGTATTTTTATTAAATTAACTTATTACTTATGAACTATGTCAGAGGACCCTCTTCATTCAAAAACTTTTTTACTATTAATGGAAGATTGTTTTAAAGTAATAAAAAAGTTACAAAAAAAAGGATTACTAGAATTGGATAATAGCATTTCAGAATGCTTAGGTGAGACTGTTCTTCCAAAATATATTTGCAACTATATTAGTGCAGTACAATCCAATTGATGTTACAAAGTTGTGGGAAACATATTATAATAAAGACATGTTAGAATAATTTAGAAGGATACATGACATTTCTTCTAATAATTAACTAGAATGAGTGATGAAAAGCATTATTTATTCTTAATGATTACGAGCAAGAATGTAAAAAATTATGATACACCTAAATTTGATCAAGAACTAGATGATATTGTTTCATCAGAATATAAATAAATAATTGAGAAAGTTCATAGAAGTACATGTGGAAAATACAATACCCAATCGAAGCTAAATTCTGATCAAGAATAATTTTTCAAGACTATATTATAAAAAGTTGACTCTGGCAGAGTAGAGTAATACTATTTTTTGTAGATAAACTCGAAGGAATTGAAAAATATTTTTATATCTTGCTTTACTTGCAAAGTCAAGAGGCATGATAACATTAGCAATATCAATAAATATTGTAGAAGCAACAGTTTTACCAATAGTGTATGAGTCACTCAAGATTGTTACACACCTCTTTAAATAACTGTGACAACCATCATAAATATATAAGAGCAATGATAATAAATGGACAAGAAAAGCAAAATTGACAATCTTGACTGAAGCACTTATGGCTAATTGTTAAACAATTGAAACATTTGTCATAAGTTTTAGAGATATAATGGACGCCCACGAGCCTTTTGGCGACAAAAATAATTTCTTAAGGTAATTATGTGTAAAAATTGCACGTTATATCCATTTTTTTAAATTTTTTTAACTTGTACCCACTTTTTAAACAACTTCAGCCCTCTTCCTCCTCCTCCTCCTCCTTCTCCTCCTTTGTTTTCTTCTTTCCCGTGGACTGGACTTGTGACGACCCAGAGGGTCATCAACTGTTTTCTCTTTCTTCCCGTACTTCTGAGGCCTTGAAAACCTCATTTCTACTTGCTTCGATTTGCGTGCGCAGTCCGGGCGCGTAGCCGGAAAGATTATATGTTAAATTCTGTAAAATTTTCAAAATGTGGCTTTAAAATGATTAAAGTTGACTTCGATCAATATTTTTGGTAAACGGACCCAGACCTGTAATTTGACGGTCCCGAAAAGTTCGTAGAAATACATGGGACTCGGGCATGTGCCCGGAGTCGAATTCCGAGGCCTAGAGCGCGAGAAAAGAATTTTTTTGTGAAATTATTAAGGAAAATAGAAACGAAAATTGATTAAAAGACTATGGTATCGGGCTCGTATTTTGGTTCCGACGCTCGGTACAAGTATTATATATGGTTTAAGCGCTTTCTGTGGAATTTGGTTGAAATCAGACGTCATTTGACGTATTTCGGACCTAGATATATAAAATTTGAAGTTTATGAAGTTAGAATGAAAAGGGATGATTTGGAGGTTTGATTCATTGATTTGGATGTTGTTTTGGCCATTTGATCGCTCGGTTAAGTTTGTATGAGGTTGTTGAGTTAGTGTGTGTGTTTGGTTAGGAGCCTCGAGGGCTCGGGAATGATTCGGAGGTGGTTTGGGGTGTTTTGAACTTAGTAAAAAATTACAGAGAATGCTCAGTTATGATATCTGGTACGTTGTTCTATGCGATCGCATAGCTTCTCCCGTGATCGCATGTAAAAATTTCAAGAGCCTAGTTTTGTTCTATGCGATCGCAACAGCCCTTGTGCGATCGCAATGCCCAGCCTTCCCAACCCTATGCGATCACATTATCCACTTCGCGATCGCATAGAGCATTTTCCTTGCCCAGTCATATTTTCTCTATGCGTTCGCATTTACCCCATCGCGATCGCAGTGACTAAAAACCTTTCCTCTATGCGATCGCAATGCCCTTCCCGCGATTGCATCGAGCAAATTTTTCCCAGTGATTATAAATACCCAAAACAGAACATTGACAGGATTTTTCACCCAAAACACACGAACTCACCTTCTCCACAGCCCATAGGCGATCTTTAGAGCTCTTCTTCACCAAAGCTTCTTGGGTAAGTATTATCTAACTCGTTTTCTTCATTTTCTATCATCATTTATTCAATTCCTAGGTTCAAATCATGTAATTTAAGGTGTAAATTGGGGGAAATGGGTGGAACTAGGGCTTTTCAATTTTCTTTGATTTAGACCTCGTTTTTGGGTCGAATTTGAAAACAAATTGTATATTCGGGCTCGTGGGGGAATGGGTGACATGAAATTGGTTCGAACCTCGTGTTTTGACCAAGCGGGCCCGGGGTCGATTTTGAAAATTTTGGAAGAAAGCTTGGGAATTCATATTTAGGCATTGGGTTTAGTTTGTTTAGCTATTATTAATATTTTAAGGTCATTATTTTATAGATTTGACCGAGTTGGAGCCGAATTCGAGCGGTAAAGCTATATTAGCCGGATTCGATTTGCGTGCGCAGTCCGGGCGCGTAGCCGAAAAGATTATATGTTAAATTCTGTAAAATTTTCAAAATATGGCTTTAAAATGATTAAAGTTGACTTCGATCAATATTTTTGGTAAACGGACCCGAACCCGTAATTTGACGGTCCCGTAAGGTCCGTAGAAATACATGGGACTCGGGCATGTGCCCGGAGTCGAATTCCGAGGCCTAGAGCGCGAGAAAAGAATTTTTCTGTGAAATTATTAAGGAAAATAGAAACGAAAATTGATTAAAAGACTATGGTATCGGGCTCGTATTTTGGTTCCGACGCTCGGTACAAGTCTTATATATGGTTTAAGCGCTTTCTGTGGAATTTGATTGAAATCGAACGTCATTTGACGTGTTTCGGACCTAGATATCTAAAATTTGAAGTTTATGAAGTTAGAATGAAAAGGGATGATTTGGAGGTTTGATTCATTGATTTGGATGTTGTTTTGACCATTTGATCGCTCGGTTAAGTTTGTATGAGGTTGTTGAGTTAGTGTGTGTGTTTGGTTAGGAGCCCCGAGGGCTCGGGAATGATTCGGAGGTGGTTTGGGGTGTTTTGAACTTAGTAAAAAATTACAGAAAATGCTCAGTTCTGATATCTGGTACGTTGTTCTATGTGATTGCATAGCTTCTCCCGCGATCGCATGTAAAAATTTCAAGAGCCTAGTTTTGTTCTATGTGATCGCAACAGCCCTTGTGCGATCACAATGCCCAGCCTTCCCAACCCTATGCGATCACATTATCCACTTCGCGATCGCATAGAGCATTTTCCTTGCCCAGTCATATTTTCTCTATGCGTTCGCATTTACCCCATCGCGATCGCAGTGACTAAAAACCTTTCCTCTATGCGATCGCAATGCCCTTCCCGCGATTGCATCGAGCAAATTTTTCCCAGTGATTATAAATACCCAAAACAGAACATTGACAGGATTTTTCACCCAAAACACACGAACTCACCTTCTCCACAGCCCATAGGCGATCTTTAGAGCTCTTCTTCACCAAAGCTTCTTGGGTAAGTATTATCTAACTCGTTTTCTTCATTTTCTATCATCATTTATTCAATTCCTAGGTTCAAATCATGTAATTTAAGGTGTAAATTGGGGGAAATGGGTGGAACTAGGGCTTTTCAATTTTCTTTGATTTAGACCTCGTTTTTGGGTCGAATTTGAAAACAAATTGTATATTCGGGCTCGTGGGGGAATGGGTGACATGAAATTGGTTCGAACCTCGTGTTTTGACCAAGCGGGCCCGGGGTCGATTTTGAAAATTTTGGAAGAAAGCTTGGGAATTCATATTTAGGCATTGGGTTTAGTTTGTTTAGCTATTATTAATATTTTAAGGTCATTATTTCATAGATTTGACCGAGTTGGAGCCGAATTCGAGCGGTAAAGCTATACTAGGTTTGAGTTGAGTTTGGAGCATTCGAGGTAAGTGTTTGATCTAATTTTGACTTGAGGGAATAGGATTAGAGTATTGTTTTGCTAATTGCTAATTGTTGAGTACGGTGTATAGGCATAGTGACGAATATCTATACGCTAGTGTCTAGCATGACCGTGAGTCCTTAGTTGTGCTTATTTTAATTTTGTTGTGACTCTTCCTTGTGTAATTGATTATTTCTATATAACGTGAAGGGTATGAGAAAGAATTATGACTTGTGAACTCTTTGGAGCATTGGCTCGAATGCTAAAGTAATTGTTGAGTAAGAAATGAAAGAAAGAGAAAGAAATGTGATTATTCCCTTTCCGGGATGTATTCGTATAGTGATTATCTCCTTTGCCGGGATGTGAAAGTTATTGTTGTTGTTCCCTTACCGGGATTTAGCTGTTTACTTGTGTTTTCCTTTGCCGGGACTGCTATTACTGTTTGTCTATCCCCTCTCCCCATTGGTTGTGATTGTTGCGTGGGTGAGTAAGAGTGATAAAGCACGAAGGTTGATGCCGTGTACGATTTGTGTTAAGAAAATGTCAAAGCACGAAGGAACATTCCGTGCCACGTTTGATTATTGATGCACGAACAAAATATTCCGTGCCATGTTTTAATTATTTATGCACGAAGGAATCATTCTGTGCCACGTTTTAATTATTTATGCACGAAGGAATCATTCCGTGCCATGTTTTGATTATTAATGCACGAAGGAACATTCGGTGCCATGTTTTGATTATTAGTGCACGAAGGAACATTCCGTTCCATGTTTTAATTATTAATGCACGAAGGAACATTCTGTGCCATGTTTTAATTATTAATGCATGAAGGAACATTATGTGCTATGTTTCAATTATTTATGCACGAAGGAATCATTCTGTGCCATGTTTTGATTATTAAGGCACGAAGGAATATTCCGTGCCATGTTTTAATTATTTATGCACGAAGGAATTATTTCGTGCCATGTTTTAATTATTAATGCACGAAGGAACATTCCGTGCCATATTTTGATTATTAATGCACGAAGGAACATTCCGTGCCATGTTTTAATTATTAATGCACGAAGGAACATTCCGTGCCATGTTTCAATTATTTATGCACGAAGGAATCATTCCATGACATGTTTTGATTATTAATGCACGAAGGAACATTTCGTGCCATGTTTTGATTATTAATGCACGAAGGAACATTCTGTGCCATGTTTTTATTATTAATGCACGAATGTACATTCCGTGCCATATTTTGATTATTAATGCACGAAGGAACATTCCGTGCCATATTTTGATTATTAATGCACGAAGGGACATTCCGTGCCATGTTTTGATTATTAATGCACGAAGGAACATTCTGTGCCATGATTTGATTATTAATGCACGAAGGGACATTCCGTGCCATGTTTTGATTATTACTCTCGTCGACTTTGTAGTTGTACCATTTCATTCCTTATTTATTGACCTTGTATTCTAAACTGCTACAGCCCCTATAGCATGCTCCCCTCCCTCTTGACTTGTTAAACTTCAGTATTCTCTTATATATATATATATATATATATATATATTTATATATATATATATTTGAACTGCACAGGTTTGTTTGGTAGTCCGGTCTAGCCTCGTCACTAAATCGCCGGGGTTAGGCCATGCACTTACTAGTACATGGGATCGGTTGTGCTGATGCTATACTCTGTGCATCCTTTTGCACAGATCCAAATGTTGGAGCAGCATTTGAGTAGCAGTAGCATTCTGGGAGCGAGTTTCCAGTCCAGGGACATTCGAGGTAGCCTTGCTGACGTCCGCAGGTTCGGAGTCCTTTCTATTTTATTCAATTTGTTATCGTTGTACCGTAGAAGACAGTTTTATGTTTCATTCAAACCTTGTATTTAGTATTCTCTAGACGTTCGTAAGTATTGTGACACCAGTCTTGGGTAAAGGATTGTTAAACTTTCACATTTCTTTTAGTAAATTTTATCTGAGACTTCTGCTTTATTGTTAAATACTCCATTATTGTTAATATTGTTGATGTTCACTAAAAGAAGAAATTGATAATTGGCTAGCCTAGCTCCTATTAGTAGGCTCCATCACGACTCCCGAGGATGGGAAATTCGGGTCGTGACAAGTTGGTATCAGAGCACTAGGTTACATAGGTCTCACAACTCACAGACAAACTCGGTAGAGTCTGAGGGATCGGTACGGAGACGTCTGTATTTATCCCCTGAAGGCTACAGAGTTAGGAAAGTTTCACATTTGTTCTTTCTTGTCGTGGTTCAATTTTTCAAGTACCGATTGAATTTCTATTATGTTCCTCCGCAGATGGCGAGAACACGTGCTTCCTCTTCTACCGTGCAGCAGTCCGAGCCCCCAGCAGCAGCTCTAGTGGCAGAGCCTCAGGTTGATTTGGAGGAGGAGGTTCCAGCCCTAGCAGTCCCGGTGGGCCAAGCTCAGGTCACAGAGGGGTTCATTACCATCCGAGTTCTTTAGGATGCTCTAGTCTGATTGGTAGGCTTCGTGGAGAGTGTCATTCGAGTAGGTTTTCTTCCAAGAGTTCAGTCAGCGGTGGCAGATCAGCCGGGTATAGTGGCTCAGGCCGGGAGTGAGATCGCTTTCCAGGAGGCGATCAATGTGGGCCGTATAGTTGAGATGGCTCTTCCACAGAGAGGTAGTCATGGGTCGGATAAGAGGACCCGTCATGCAGGCAGATTCAGTGGTACCTCATCAGGAGGTAGAGGTTCTTATGGTAGAGGCCATCCTCCCAGGCCTTTTCAGTTAGCTCTCCAGGTCACTCATGGAACTTCAGGTGGTCGTATAGGTCGACAGGGTCAGCCTCAGTTCCCTTAGCTAAAGCATTCGTGTAGATGTTATGGGTGTGGTGAGTATGGTCACAACAGGAGGGTTTTCCCGAGGTTGAGGGGTGCTCAGCCGCAGCAGACGAGGTCTTGCCATGCTTGTGGTGATCTGAGGCACATTGTCATATATTGCCCTCGAGTTCATGGCAGCTTCATCAGAGTTCTCGTGCTATGATTCAGGCACCGGAGGTTCCACAGCTTGCCCAACCAGCTAGAGGCGGTGGAAGGGGTGTTAGAGGTGGAGGTAGAGGTCTTAGAGGTGGAGTTTAGGTCGCCAGAGGTAGAGGCCAGCCAGCAGCTAGGCCAGAGGCTGAGTCTTCAGGTGCAGACATTACAAGTACCATTCTAATTTATATTAGAGATGCTTCAGTGCTATTTTACCCTGGGTCTATGTGTTCGTATGTGTCGTCCTATTTTGCACCCTACCTGATTATGCCTAGTGATGCTTTGGGTATTCCTGTTTATGTATCTACCGGTGGGTGATTCTATAGTGGTCGACCGAGTTCATCATTCCCGTGTGGTAGTGTTTGAGGGTCTTGAGCCCCGTGTTGATTTATTGCTCTTAGACATGGTGGATTTCGACGTCATATTAGGGATGGATTGGTTGTCCCCGTATCATGCTATCTTGGATTGTCACGTGAAGACCGTGACCTTGGCTTTACCAGATTTGCCCCGTTTGAAGTGGAAAGGGACCCTAGGGCATACCACCCGCAGTGTTATTTCATATGTTAAGGCTCGACGAATGGTCGAGGAAGGATGTTTAGCCTATCTAGCATATGTTCGCGATTCCAGCGCAAAGGTCCCTTCCATTGATTCTGTTCCTATTGTTCAGGAGTTCCCCGAGGTTTTCCCTTCAGACCTACCGGGTATGCCACCCAACAGGGATATTGATTTTTATATTGATCTGGCTCCGGGCACTCAGCCCATTTCCATTCCGCCGTATCGAATGGCCCCGCCAGAGTTGAAGGAGTTAAAGGACTAGTTGCAAGACTTTCTAGAGAAGGGTTTGATCAGACCTAGTGTCTCTCCTTGGGGTGCGCCGGTGTTATTTGTGAAGAAAAGGTATGGTTCGATGAGGATGTGCATTGATTACCGACAATTGAATAGAGTGACGATAAAGAACAAGTATCCATTGCCGAGGATTGACGATTTCTTCGACCAACTTCTGGGTGCGAAGGTGCTTTTGAAGATAGACTTGAGATCTGGCTACCGTCAATTGAGAATTAGGGCATCCGATGTCCCTAAGTCAGCATTCTGCACTCAGTATGGGCATTATGAGTTTTTGGTCATGTCATTTGGGGTTGATCAATGCCCCGGCAACATTTATGGAGTTGATGAACCGAGTGTTCAGGCCTTATTTGGACTTGTTCGTGATAGTCTTTATTGATGATATTCTGGTGTACTCCCGCAGCCAGGAGGAGCATGAGCAGCACCTCAGAGTGGTTCTTTAGACTCTGAAGGATAGTCAGTTATATGCTAAGTTCTCAAAGTGTAAGTTCTGGTTGAGTTCGGTTGCATTTCTGGGTCACGTTGTATCAGCAGAGGGTATCCGGGTGGACCCGAAGAAGATTGAGGTATTCAAGAACTAGCCTCGACCAGCATCAGCTACTGAGATTCAGAGTTTCTTGGGGTTAGCAGGTTATTATCGTCGGTTCGTAGAGGGATTTTCATATATTGCAGCCCCGATGACGAGATTAACACAGAAGGGCGCCCAGTTCAGATGGTCAGACGAGTGTGAGGAGAGCTTTCAAAAGCTCAAGACAACTCTGACTACGGCACCGAAATTGGTTTTGCCCACAGGCTTAGGGCCTTATACAGTTTATTGTGATGCTTCCCGTATTGGGCCTTGTGCATTATTGATGCAAGATGGCAAAGTCATTGCTTATGCTCGAGGTAGTTGAAGATCCACGAGAAGAATTATCCGGTCCATGATCTAAAGTTGGCAGTCATTGTTCACGCCTTGAATATTTGGAGGCGTTACCTATGTGGTGTGACGTGTGAGGTGTACACTGATCACAAGAGTCTTCAATACTTGTTCAAACAAAAGGAGTTGAATTTGAGGCAGAGGAGATGGTTGGAGTTATTAAAAGATTATGATGTTACTATTTTGTATCACCGGGGGGAAAGCCAATGTGGTGGTTGATGCATTGAGTAGAAAGTCCGCCAGCATGGGTAGTCTTGCTTATATTCCGGTCAGCCAGAGACCGCTTGCTTTAGATATTTAGGCCTTGGCCAATCGATTTGTGAGGTTGGACATTTCTGAGCCTAGCAGAGTGTTAGCTTGCACGGTCGCTCGTTCTTCATTATTGGAGCGTATCCATGATCGACAGTTTGATGATCCCCATTTGTGTGTCCTGAGAGATACGGTGCAATGTGGAGGTAACAAGAAGGTGACCTTAGATGATGATGGTGTTTTGAGATTGCAGGGGCGAGTTTGTGTGCCCAATGTCGATGGGTTATTATTGATAGGCTGACTAAGTCAGCGCATTTAATTCCTATAGCAGTCTCCTATTCATCCGAGAGGTTAGCTGAGGTATATATCCGGGAGATTGTTCGCCTTCATGGTGTGCCGGCATCTATCATTTCAGATTAGAGTACGCAGTTTACCTCGTGTTTCTGGGGTGCAGTTCAACAAGAGTTGGGCACACGGGTTGAGTTTAGCACAGTGTTTCATCCTCAGACGGACGGACAATTCGAGCGGACTATTCAGATATTGGAGGATATGCTCCGAGCCTGTGTCATTGATTTTGGAGGCTCGTGGGATAGTTTTTGCCTTTATTAGAGTTCGCCTGCAACAACAGCTACCAATTCAGCATTCAGATGGCTCCATATGAGGCGTTATGGTAGGCGATGCTAGTCTCCAGTCGGATGGTTTGAGCCGGGAGAGGCTCGGTTATTGGGTACATATTTAGTTCAGGAGGCCTTGGAGAAGGTCAAGATTATTCAGGACAGGCTTCGTTCGGCTCAGTCGCGGCAAAAGAGTTATGCGGATCGTAAAGTTCGAGATGTAGCTTTCATGGTTGGTGAGCGGGTCTTGTTCCGAGTGTTGCCTATGAAGGGCGTATTGAGATTTGGGAAGAAGAGCAAGCTTAGCCCTAGGTTCATTGGCCCATCTGAGATTCTCGATCGTGTGGGAGAGGTGGCTTATAGACTTGCCTTGTCGCCCTGCTTGTCAGTCGTGCATCCAGTGTTTTATGTGTCCATGCTTCGGAGGTATCATGATGATCCAGCCCACATGTTAGATTTCAGCACTGTCCAGTTGGACAAGGATCTATCTTACCAGTAGGAGTCGGTAGCTATTCTAGACCCGCAGGTTTGACAATTGAGGTCGAAGAGTTTCCCTTCAGTGCGTGTCCAGTGGAGAGGTCAGCCTCCTGAGGCATCGACCTGGGAGTCCGACTCTGATATGCGAAGCCGTTATCCTCATCTATTCCCTGACTCAGGTACTTCTTTCTTTTGTCCGTTCGAGTACGAACGGTTATTTTAGAGGTGGAGAATGTGATGACCCTTTGGGTCATCACCTGTTTTCTCTTTTATCCCGTACTTTCGAGGCCTTGAAAACCTTATTTCTACTTGCCTCGATTTGCATGCGCAGTCCAGGCGCGTAGCTGGAAAGATTATATGTTAAATTCAATGAAAATTTTCAAAATGTGGCTTTAAAATGATTAAAGTTGACTTCGGTCAACATTTTTGGTAAACGGACCCGGACCTGTGCTTTGACGGTCCCGGTGGGTCCGTAAAAAAAATGGGACTCGGGCATGTGCCCGGAGTCGAATTTCGAGGTCTAGAGCCCGAGAAAAGAATTTTTCTATGAAATTGTTTTTCTGAAATTATTAAGGAAAATGGAAATGAAAATTGATTAAAAGACTGTGGTATCGGGCTCGTATTTTGATTCCAACGCCCGATACAAGTCTTATATATGGTTTAAGCACTTTCTGTGGAATTTGGTTAAAATCGGACGTCATTTAACGTGTTTCGGACCTAGATATCTAAAATTTGAAGTTTATGAAGTTATAATGAAAAAGGATGATTTGGAGGTTTGATTCATTGATTTGGATGTTGTTTTGGCGATTTGATCGCTCGGTTAAGTTTGTATGAGGTTGTTGAGTTAGTGTGTGTGTTTGGTTAGGAGCCCTGAGGGCTCGGGAGTGATTTGGAGGTGGTTCGGGGTGTTTTGAACTTAGTAAAAAATTGCAGATAATGCTCAGTTCTAATAGCTGGTACGTTGTTCTATGCGATCGCATAGCTTCTCCCGCGATCGCATAGTGTAAAAATTTCAAGAGCCTAGTTTT